>ML844666.1:21135-34588 GCA_009831015.1 Picea engelmannii | reverse complement strand
TCTCAAGTCAAAGATATCATGACAAGTGTAAACCACATCTAATAAGCAAGGCACCTAAACATGTGCATCAAAACTACCTCATCAAATTAAACAAATGCTCAAAACCCTATACAATTGACCAAGTTTAAGTATGGGAGGGGTGTGATAGGAGTCCAATTGGGTAGACCAAAGCCCTCAAGTAGGGGATGCTCCCAAGGATGGTCTTTCAAGGTCATGTAGTGGATGATGAGGTGGAAGGGGTTTAGACTTCATAGGTTAATGAGTTTCATAACATACAAGGGCTCGTATTATCTCATTTATGGGTGCCTTTGTAGAGGGTGTGTGGCACCTTCGTTTGTGATGCACTTTTTCCACGCCCATCTTCTTGCCATTCTCTATTTCTTTCATGTTTTAAGGAACGAGTTGAAGGCCATTGTCCTGGCTTGCTGTCCAGATAACGACAATGTCATTCACAAATACCTCGCGGAAATGAGAAAGTTGACTCGTGATGAGACCCCCTTTCTCTCAGTTGTGTAACTGAGAGCCACTACTCTAGCTTGGTGACCAGATGATGGTAATGTCATACCACTAAATACTCATGATCATGATAGGTCGGCTCGTGATGAAACTACCCATCCTCCAACTAACCCCTTAAACATTCACTATCATTTATTTTGGTAGGTCCCCCTTTTCTTATAGAGAAGCATTTCATTGCTTTCTCAGGGATCCCTGAGCGAAGCATCTGGAAGGTCTATATTTAGGCTTTTATCTTTTCTAGCCAACAACAATCCCTTTGGACCTTCAGCCCCTTCTTTGCATGAAATGAGGTACATGCCCTTCTTGGGTCACTAAAGTCAAAGGGCCTAGAAGAAGACAACATGGTGGGAGTGTAATAAGTGGAAGGTGGTAAGTATGGTCGGGAATGGTACGATAACTCCTCAAGGGACCCCCAGTCACAAACCTTTCCCAAAGGTTGGCCACTTACTAGGAAATCTATGACACTCACCAAGGTGAAACAGGGTCAAAAGCATAATATCCAAGCAGGTGTTCTATAATCAAAAGCAGCTCAAATACAACATGTTTAAATGCCTTAAATATTAGGGTGATTACCTGCCACAATACCTGACTTGTACCACATAGAGCAAGACCCATCTACCTTCCAGAAGCTAGTTGGTGTGGTGGATGCGCTGACAATGGATCAGAAAGTGGTGATAGAGCAGGTTTTCGTATGTGCAAGTGGACACTGTTGGTCATGTGTTCTCTCGACACTCCATATCTACAACCTGAGGGCCTCGAGACATGAGTTCCTTAGTTATACCACAAAATGGGGATAACAGGGTGCTCTGCCCAACCTGTGGGCCTTCAGCCCATATGTGTGGCATAATGACCAAAACTGCTCAAACCAAGCCCATTTTTCCATCGTCCAAGGTTTCGAGAATGTGAGTCACTGTCTAAGGGTGTTGAGTTACTGGATGACCCACTGCTCTCCATCACACGTGCCAAAGTCCTACATAAAGACACAACGTGCGAGGTACAAGCCCAGCACGTCCCTCAAGAACTATGTCAGGGCCATCCAAAAAAAGCCAAAGTATAAAACATGGTTAGCCCAAGTTCATAAGAAACATTAGTCCTTAAAACAAACAAAGTAAGTTGTGACTTAAGATATAAGTCATGTAAGACAATTCACCTCAGTATCCCCTTCAAGCATCACACCAGCGTAGGACCCCATGTGAGTTACCAAGTTTAAGTATGGGAGGGTCTTCATCCAACCCTATTAGGTGTGCCACCTAGACAGGAAATAAAATAACCCAGGTAGAGGGATAGGTCTTGAGTGACAAGGGAAAGTAAAAACCCACCAAGAGTAAGTGTGAAAATTATATGGTTTAGAGCTTACTTCATGGCTTATGGTGTTAATCCATCTCTATGAGCGCCTTTGTGGAGGGTGCGCTTGCTCTTGAGTTACCTCATATTTTCATACCACCTTTTCCCAAAACCCTTTTTGCCTTTTTCTAGTCCATGCTTTCATTTATACTTGCAAATTTGCAAATCCCCTTTCTATAGGGTTTCAAGCTATAGCATTATTTTTTGGGGACCAAGGCGAGCACTAAAAGAGTAGAGCTTAAGTTGGACAGACTTTTGATGGTTCTGCTTTGCTATTTTCACTTTCTTTTCTAGCATCATTTTCTTATTCTTTTATAGCAGCGGTGAAACAACCTCTGTGCCTTTAGCCCCTCCTCTCATGAGAGAATGGACCATAGATGAAGTTTAGGATATGTAAAAGGCTTTAAGATGGAAGGTGTTAAGTATGGTCGGGAGAGGAATGTTACCCTTGGGAGGGCCCCCCAGTATGACTCCTTTTCCCTGGGCGGTGACATCAAGGGACTGTTATCGCGCAATTTGTACTTGCCCAAAGCCAAAGGTAAGTGGATACTAAATTGGCATAACAAGGAGAATGTCCTATCACTGTCACCTTAATATGACACCTCTTTCTATTTAGGAGTAGTACCCCAGGGGAGACGTCCCTAGTGACCTAGGGTTTTTGAGAAGGCTAAGGTTAAAGTTTTGAGAAAGTCCCACCCCTCTCACAGGTCACTCAGATTAGAAGTTCCAAGGTTTTATTGAGATGAAGCAAAAGATAATTTAAGTGTACCTTCCCAAAACAAGACAACAAGTAGAAAAGAAATGTTGTTTGCAAGTACCATATGATGTCAGTGCTTCATAAAACCATGAATTCTTGAAAGATAAACAAGCTGATGTAAAACTGAAGCAATCTAAATATTTATAACAGAAATGTATATTTAGCAACAACTACACAATTATGCCTCAATAATGCTTCAAGAATGACAAGAAATAATAGCCTAAAATTGACAAAATGATAATAGTTGTCGTAAGCAATAATGACAATGTATAATCAGCTTTTAATCTTGCTTTTAGGATGAATTTGTTGCTATTATAGATGGCTGTAGCAATCTTTTGCAACAGCAGCAAATTAGTTAGTGAGTTAGTCTAATTTAGAGTTAGTAAAAGTCTTAGGGAAGATGGTTTAAGAGTTGTTTGGTCAATCAATCACTTGCAAGGAGTGGACTAGTTGTTTTTAGGGTGATGGAGTCAAAGTTTGCAGTGATAATTCTTAGAGGAAAACAACGAATGATAATACATAATCTAAAGGGATGGGTGAGATAATTGAGGTGTTAGTAACCTAAGGCCTCAATATCTAAACCCTAGAAGGAAAAAAGTGCTAGAAAGTAGGTAACCCTAGGCCCTAGGGATCTCCTTCTTCCTTAGATCAAGCTTGAAATAAAATATACGAAGCTAATGAAGCAATGATACTAGAGTGCTACAAAGGTAGGGCTCTAGTGTATTCTTCAAAAGAGATGTTTTCTAACAAAATCAAGTAGGTGGAAAATTATAAAGAAAAGGACAATAACATGTGCTTCTCCCCGAGGGTTTCAAGCTAGCAATTTCATAATCTTAGAAATGAACAAGCAAATTTACCATAACCATTCAAAATAAATGAAGAATTGCAGATTTACTTACTTCATCAAGAATAATCTAGCATAAAAAACCTTAATTGAAGACTTTCCACCATGAAAATGCCAAAACACACCAAGAATAGCCTCTCCAAGAAGTTGCACATCACTTAATTTCAGCCATATACTCTTAAAGAGGGCCGAATTTCAGACCTCACAAATGTGTGAGTGAAAGATGATGAAAAAATGAGAGTTTTATCTCTCTATTTATACAATATCAATGACCTTTAATTAAATTTTAGGTCAAAAAAAGATTGACATGGCCAAATTACATCAAAATCCAGTTTTTTACATAATATTAAAGAATTAAACCCTAAAATGTGCAGTAGAGGTGGTGTCATGCCCTCCTAGGGTGACGTTGGGCCTCATAGGTGGGACGTCAGGCTCCATGAGAAAAACGTTAGGCCTTCCAAGGCCTCGGGATGATGCCACACGTGCCACTTAGCACACAATTGCCTCCATCATGTCCACTTGACACTGGGTGACATCTAGGGTCACAAGGGTGACGTCATGGCCCTCCCAAGGCCAACATTCAAGGGGAAGAGCAAGATCCCCCTAGGTCCAGGCCTGCCAAAGTGTCTTTGGTGGAACGTCTTTCTTTCTCTCCAGTGCAAGCCTTTGGTGTCTCTCTGCCCCTGGCTGGGGTCACAGCATCCATTTGGTGGGATTTAGCCCCATGGAGGTCCGAACTAATCATCTCCCCATATGTACCTGTCCGTCGGGCATGGTCCTGCAGCAACAAGTACGTCCTCCATGGGCCCATAAGTCACAGGGATCATAGCAATGTCAATCACGTCTAATAATCAAATTACCCAAACATGTGCATCAAACCACCCTTTACCCAAACAAATGCTCAAAGACGTTATGCAGATTAACAAGCCAAGTTTGGAGAGGGTCTCAGGTTGTCCTATTGGGCTAATTCTCCTCAAGTTTGGGGTGTTTCCCAGGTGAAGACCAATCTAGGTCATGTAGGTGTATGAGATGGTGTAGGGAATGTTTGGGCAAGGGGTGCAGTGATAACGGGGAAATGTATGTCTTACCTATGGGTGCCTCTGTAGAGGGCGAGTTGCACCTTGTCGTGGATGCCATTGTTTCCTAGCCCATTCAATGCCTTTTATTCTTTGTCTTATTGTTTTTTCTTTCCAAGAGAATAGTTGGAGGACATTGTCTTGGCGTGGTGACCAGTGGTGACATTGTTACCCACAAGCACTTCACGGGAATGAGAAGGTTGGCTTGTGATGAGACCCCCTTTCTCCTGGTTATGCCACCAAGAGCCACTACCCTGGTTTGGTGACCAGATGGATGGCAGTGTCATACCGCTACATTCCCATCGACCTAATAGGTAGGCTCATGATGAGACCTCCTATCCACCAACTAGATCTTGAATTTTATTTTATTTTACGGGTCCCCTTTTCTTGCTAAGAAGCCATTTATTGCTTTCTCGGGAATCCCTGGGCGAAGCATCTCAAGGTTTCATTCTAGCTTTTAACTTTTGCCAACTTCTTTTACCCTCTAGGCCTTTAGCCCCTTCTTCCCACAAGGCAAGGTACAACCCTTACTAGCTTGGCAAACCCAATGCTCGAACCAAGGTAGGGGAAAAATGAGAGGGTCAATGATGAAAAGTGGTAAGTATGGAAGGAATGGGCGATGATCTTTCATAGACCCACCCAGTGGCAACTCATCCCTAAGGGAAACAACTTACTAGGGAACTTTGTCACCCCTCCCCCGGGTATGGACAAGTTAAAGAGCATAATTTCCAAGCAAACATCATAAAACAAAAAAGAGTTCAGTACACATATTCAAATCCTTCGAAAATCAAAGTGACACATACCATGATACCCAGACTCATTACCTCATGGAGCAAGACCCAACGCTACTTCAGAATCAGGCCGATGGGATGGATGTTGTTATTGCTGATTGATAGGAGGCACTGAAGAAAAGATGGGCCCTCCAGGGCCAAGCTCAAGTCATATGGCTCTCGGTACTCCATGTCTAGGACCTGTGGGCCTCGAGACATAATCTCCTTAGTTATCCCTAGGATAGGGGATAACAAGGACTAGGGCATAGAAGCTAACCACCAAGGTGAAACAAGGCAATTGACACAATTTCCCAAACTAGTGATCCATTATCCAACTTCAACCAAATATCCCCATCCACATGCCCGACAAATTACGCACAACACTTTGCATGAAAGAAGGACTAACATACCTCGTGGTGACAATAGTTTACCATCTCCCATACTCTTATTTGCTTGAATGTTATGAGCCTTGGTTGATTTGTGTTGGGAGGTAAATAAGGGAGGTTGTTGGGCTTCCATCTATGGACATGTTGATCATCATCATCATGGTGTAGATCATATTCTCCATTGTGGGCCTTGAGACATGATCTCCTCCAGTTACCCCTAGGCAGAGAGGGGGGAGTAACATCTGGCTTCAACATGGGGACATGTGCTCATCGTAGAGCGCATGAGAACCTCAACTCTGGTTGTCCAAGACCTACAATCCTGCACCCACTTCAACCAACAAAGCACTTTACAAGTATCTTTCAGTGGATGTGATCCACCATCTGTCAGTGATAATCCAAAATCATGCTGAAAAAAAAAATTCCTTAGCTACAAAACGATAAAGCAACAATGTCTAATGATAAAATGCAATTTCCTAACATGTATTCATTATGTACAAATGAAGATGCAACATACATAAGAAAGATGCGAGACTATACTAGCATGAATGCATGATGCAACATATATACAAATGCAATCCAAAGTGCAAATGCCTAACCTACCTATCCTAATCTATGTTAGTTCAAGAAGTCAAGTCTCTTCCCCATGACGGGGCTTTAGAAGGGACCCACTAACTGGTAGTGGACGCCTCCTCCCCTGCAATGTGGATAGGTAGTAGGAATCATTGACAGACTTCTTTTCAATCTTGTAGGGACCCAACCAAAGTTTCTCAAACTCTTTTCGTGTATTAGGCTGGCCCTTCCTTGTATCTCACTCTGAGACCAAATCTCCTTGTTTGTAATCCCCTCCTTTAAGGTCGACTGCTTCTTGTACTACCCTGGTATATTGTTTCGAGGGAGGGGGGTGGGATTATGGTGTAAGAACATCATCTTGGCTTGATCTAATCAATAACTCCTTATCATCTTTCTTCAATATTTTGACGAAGCCAATTTCCTTATCTTTGTACTTGTCTAGTTGTTGTTGGTAATCTTCCTGTTTGGGTCATTCTATAGCATTAAAATCTTCTTCTTGGGTGAAGGGGAAGTCATATGGAAAAAAATCCGGAAGAGATTTCTTGATTACTTCAGGGATCTCCCCAGTTTTCGAGTCCAGGTCAATTTCTTCCACGTGATTCTTTGCCATTGGCAAGTTTGGCAGAAGGGAACTTGTTTCATCATCCATATGTATAGTAGCATAAGTCAAATCCACTTGTAATGTACCACCCAACGTTGCAGCAAATCTAACATCTAGGACATCTATGACCATAATGTCCATTAGGAAAACTATCTCAGGATATCAATCAAGGCAGACCTTCACGTTCTCTATTACACCATGTGTGGGGATGGCCCTAGATTCAATCACACACACATTTTTGTAAGGCCTTGTGGTTTCCAAACCCAATTGCCTCATTACTTTCAAGGACATGATATTTGCACCCACTCTTGAGTCAAGCATACAGTTATTCAAGAGTTTATTGTTCATTTGCAATGAGATGAAGAAAGGCGGGTACTCGTCATATTGTGCTCTAAAATGATTAGCTTGCATCATTATAGGAGGATCCACAGGTTCACCTTATACCTTAAAGAACTTCTCAACTTTGCTTTTCATCGAAGGAATGT
Source organism: Picea engelmannii (assembly GCA_009831015.1). Lineage (NCBI taxonomy): Eukaryota > Viridiplantae > Streptophyta > Pinopsida > Pinales > Pinaceae > Picea > Picea engelmannii. Next base: position 27,239 of record ML844666.1, on the reverse strand, counting down.
TAATGATTTATGTTGGAGGTACAGGTACATTGATCTTTGCCAAGACGCTATTTGTGTCAATATTCAAATCTATGTCATTAGTCTTTGGCAAAATGGGACTGGGGGGAGGATTGCTTATTGGTGGTGGATGTTAGATTTTATTTACTTATACAAAGCAATTAGGTTTACCAGTATTTAGATCTTCTTTTACATTAGTATATATACTGATAATAAGAGCAACAGTAACAAGCACAAGAGGACACAAGAATTTATCCTCGAAAAACCCCAAATGGGGGAAAACCCCAACCAACCTTTCTTAGAGAGATTTCGTCCAAACAAGTCCAACCATGAACAAACAGATAAACCCTAGCACAATGGCTACCTACAGATACAACCAGAAATACCAACCCAACTGGAGCAACAACACCATACAAGAGTAGCGCACAAGAGAGAGTTACCACAAAGACTGAACAATAAGGATCTTTTGCTATTGCAGTTGTTGCATCACCTTCCTCAAACTTGCACCTTTCTTTTCTATGGATGAGAGAGTGAGAGTCTGTGTCACAAATGAGGCAAGGCGCCTTGTATTTATAGTCTTCCTATCTATTAGTGTCCTATTATTTGCTCAAGGGTCAAAATCGAGTATTTGACATATATTAGGATGCTGAAGAAAATGGTGTTTGAAAGGGTAATGAAGTGGTCCTATGGATGTTTATCATCATCTCGAGTGTCAAACTATCAATCAGTGACCTTCAACCATCAATCAAAGCCAAACAATAGAAGAAAATGTCAAAAGGAAACTTGCTCCGCCAGTTCGTTGTGCAAGTTCTAGAAATGATTGTTTCTGCAGTCAACTTCAAACTCAGTTTTTGACCATATGGAAAGGAATCTTTGAAAACTGAAAGAGGCATTTGTCAAGCACGAGCCCATTCACAAAAACCTCTCTCAGTTTCTTCACAGGTGTCATGGTTTGGAAGATTTGAATGGATCTTTACATGCTATTTTTCAGATTTAAACATTTAATGATTTCTTGTTTTAGTCATTATCTTTGGGCACATATCCCGAGATGCGAGAGAGGAATTTTGGAAAACTGAAAGAGGCTTCTGTCAAGAACGAGACCATTCACAAAAACCTCTCTCAGTTTCTTCACAGGTGTCATGGTTTGGAAAATTCGAATGAATCTTTACAACCTATTTTTCAGATTTAAACATTTAATGATTTCTTGTTTTAGTCATTATCTTTGGGCGCGGATCTCGAGACGCTGGAGAGGAATTTTGGAAAACTAAAAGAGGATTTTACCAAGAACGAGCCCATTCACAAAAACCTCTCTCAGTTGTGTAACATCTATCCTGATTCGAGAGATATGATGTTATCTTTGACCCCTATTTTCCAGAAAATTGATTCCTATTTCCTAGCAGGCAGTTCTAAACGTGTTGCTATAATTCTGTAACCAGATCCAACTTTGGGAAGTAGTTGAGCTCGACCTCCTCAACTTGGGGAAGATTATTTTCTATATATATTTGTAATTTTGATTGACTAAGGATTTGGTAGAAACATAGAGGAGATTTCTTTTGAACATTTTGTAATTTTTCTCAAGTATAATGAAATATTAGTGCAGAAGTACAGTGCTATTCCTACTAGAGATTCTTGTGGTGGTGATCTGAAGTGTGTGTTTCCCTCTCATGTATGTATTTCCTGTGTTCTTTTCTCATTTCATCTGCAACCTTTATATGCTTAAATTGGAAAGCTAATGGTCTGGAATTGATTTGATATTGATGCTTTAGATTCAAGCAATTTAAATACTGTTATCTCTTCTTAACCCAATCAAAATTCATCTCAATTGGTGCTCTGAATGTGGTTAATTGTTTTCTCTTTCTTCCATTATACCACAACAATATTTAAACTGAAAGATTATCACCTATGTAGCCTCTACTTCCTTGATAGTTCTACCCCCAGTCACTGATAGTTCCATTTGCTTCAAAGTTGACTCCATGCCCAATGGATTTCTTGTTAAGTTTTGAGCTATTATTAGGTTTCTTTTCAATTTACTAGATAACAATAACATAGGTAGGATCACTGAGAGAAACACAATCACAGGATACACATTATTTATCCTGGGAAACCCTCATGGGGGAGAAAACCCAGCAAAAACTTCCTTAATATAGATAGCCAATACAATGCCAAGACAATAAACCAAAACACTAGAGAATATCCAACACTGAGCAATGCGCCTCTCTCTTACTTCTTCTCCCAACTGCAGCTACCAAACTTGCGCACTTCTTGAGCGAATGAGTGAGTGAGATAATGAGGCGTTGGCTTCCTTTATTTATACAAGCTGGCAGGCACTGGAAAGGTGTCTCTTCACTGGCCAGGGCCAACTTGTCTTCTTAGTGGTTAAAACCACTTTAATTAGGCATGGGGGCCAACTTCTCAATTTGCATAATATATTTAGGGTTTGACCAATCCACAAAAGGGAATTTGGTCAAGTACAAAGCCTGACATGATCAATCCACAAAAGGGGATTGATCAGATGAATAATAACTCAATAATAAATAGAATACTCTTTGCAGTTACAAGATTTCAACACTCCCCCTTAACAAGAAGGGTATTCTACAACATCATCGGGAGAGAGAGAGGGCAACAACATCAACAGCATCTGGAACATTGACTGGCATATCTATAAATCATCGGAAGTTTTTCTCATCATCAATATCATCATCCACAGCGAGGAGTTGGAATGGCATTGTTGTTCCAGAGTCTGTACTTAAGGATAGAAAATACAGGGTCTAGGCATCCGAAAGGGTGTGAAAGATAAAAAAGGGGGGAGGATCAACCTTTGGGAAAGGAAGCTAAGGCTGATTTCTACGTTGCCTCTGTCTTGCTTCCAAAAGTTCATGGATACTTATATCCCGTTCAATGGCGGCCCATGAACGTTCGAGTTCTACCCGGGTGGTGGTTGTTTTAAGTATGGTGTCAAAAAGGTTCAAAGCGATGGTGGTTTGATCCGACAAGCCGGGTTCAATATTGGGTTGTCTGGCAACGGGAACAGTCATAGAGGAACAGGGATCGTATAAAGAGTACTCTCGAATCCGAAATCACAGATAGAATGCAAACCAAAGGCCTTTTCCCGTAACTGAGTTAACTTTTTAATAAATCATGTGAGAAACGTGAGAAAACATTAAGTTGTCTATAATGCGAGCCTCCTATCAAGGGAGAATCTCACCCTGTAAACAGAAGAAGAAAAAGACAAGAAGAAATCTGATGAAGCATAAAATATAAAAATCTAAAAAATCCACAGGTCTTGTACTTGTTGATAGCCGATACAGAGGAAAAACTGCAAACGATTAGACATCTAAAAGTTGATCACCACAGTAGAGGTTATACTAAATTGCAGTGAAGCATTCATCATACATATATATAAGAAATGAAATTGAATATAAGATAACATAGGAAACAAACTTATAACTCAGTCTTGACAGAATCAAGAATCTTCGGATTGCTTTGTATTAATTTTCAAATGAAAAAGTCTCTATTACAATCGACCCAAAAGGTCCAGCCCTTGTGTCTTTCTTCAAAATGCCTATTTATACAAACTTCTGAACATTGAATTTCAATCGTTCCCGAAATTTTCAGTTACAAAATGGGAAGTTCAAACGTTTCGCTTCTTTGCCTTTGTCATCTTTCATGCAGGTGGAGCACCTTCCTTTCTTTACTCTTCGGGTTCTAAAAATAGAACAGGCAGACACATGTCATGATATGGTACCGAAAACCTGTCCTTTCGCCTGCTTGGTGCAAGTGAGGCACCTCTCTACCAACTGGGCTATCAACCTGGAAGGCTCTGCTTGGTGGTTTGCCTCAAAAGTGTAACAATCCTTCGCTAACTGTGGCAACCTTCCTCCCACTTGTTAGTCTTCAGCGGTGATAGAACATAACTGTATACTTGGTTTTATCAACCATTTATCCACTTGGACAATGTCAGTCTGGCTGATCTATGATATTTCAGCCCGCTCTTTTTCCTCGTTCTCCTTGATATTGAGCAGGTGCTTGTCTATATCGATTTGGCCCAGTGTCCCAACGCTGCTTCCATTATCGAGACTCAACAAACTTTCATCTATCAAGCTGAAAGTTTCTTCACAAGAGATTCTTACCTCTTTAGCTCGTTCTCTGCTCTCTGATATGTTTCGCTCCCACGCCTTCAACAAGATGTTACCTCTGGTCTGCTCTGGGATGGAGAGCTTGGAACTACTGCCCATTTCCTTTTTCGTAGTGGCTATGACAGCCTCTTGGAAAGCGACCCGAGCCGCCCCAGCTTCTCTCTCTCAAAGAGATGTCTTCCAGCACTTGATCAATGTTCTGGCAGTGGTTTTGAATGGTTTCCACTTTAGCAAGTAAATCTTGCTGAGCAGCTGACACTCTTTTTCGGATTTCAATAGCTTGGGATTGGAATATCCCAATATCTATCACCTGGCTCTAGGCGAAATTTAATTTTGCCTGTAACTTCCCTATCAATTCTTCTTGCTGGCTTATCTGTGACTGACTGGTCTGGGCCGACAGTTGTGTTTGTTCGAGATCGGATTTGAGCCGCTCGATTTCTTTTTGATCGGCTGCTCTGACCAGCTCTAGACCTGTGTTCACCTGATCTCTGACAATAGCTTCTGTTGTAGCTAGCTTAGCTTCCAAAGTTTTGATTAAGCGGTTCTTTCGCTGTAATTGTTTTTTTAGGGATCCGACAAAGTATTGGTTGGCTGTAGCAAAAATCCCCCAACGTCCTTGCTATTTGAGTTGCGAATTCCTCTTTTTTCATGGCTTTTCCATTGGCTAGAATTTTGAATTTTTTGGCTACTGTGCCCGCTTCTCGGTAAAGCTCTTGCGTCACAACGGCCTTTCTCTTCTTATCAAAGAAAAATTCGTTCGGAGGCAATTCTTCTACAGTAATGGGCGTTAGTTCTTCGCCAAAAATTCATCCATCATCGGGAGTGACAGAAGCGATGGGACTGCCGATTTGCTTGGATGATTTCCCTGGGGTAACCTCTGAGGCTGGCTTGCTTGAAGGGTCGGGGGTCTCGGCTTCCTGTTTCGGGCCCCCGGTTTGCTTTTTCTTTTCCTAATTCTCCTCCTTGTCAGGTCCTGAATCCTTGGAGCCCTTGGCTTCCGTTTGCTGTACATCTGCGGTCAGTGGATTCTTACCCTGTAAGACTGGGGGAAGGCAGCTTCGTCAGTGTTCCTGAAATTTGAAGAAATCGACCATCTCCTCGGGCGACAGGGTTTGAATCCGACTTAGGACCTCGGCATAAGATCTCGCTCCTCGAAAGATGTCGTCATGAGGCGAATGCTCATGTTCATATCTTTTTAAGCCACAACTCGCCATGTGATTACCCATGACCTTGTGTGGGTCGTGTTTCTTGAACTCAATGTGGACCAATTTAATGTCTTCTAAGGCCGCTGCCTCGGCTTTTGCGTGTCCGAAATCTAATAAAGAATATGTATTCAAATGGATGGGGAAGGGCGGCCATACCTTCTTCTAAAAACTTTTAAGCTCTTTGCTTATGCCACCGATCACGGTTTGCCTAGCGATTTCGCGACATACCAGCCTATCCGGTATAAATAGTGGTAGAGCATATGGGGGCACAGAGACGCCAAAAACCCTGATGTATGAAAATTCTATTTCTACATACCAGTCAGCCACACTACTCAAGTTGGTGGCAACGCTATCTGAAATCCTGGGCGGTGGGTTACCGAAGATGGAGACATGCATTGGTACCATTACCCAATTGAAAATCTCGTATATGAATTATGTGGCCTTATCCTCCCAAAGTTTTGAGTGATAGACATGGATAGGCTCAACATCAGATGGAGTCCAGCTCCAACTCATTAGAGGGAAAGGCGTCGCGAAACAAACAACGTCCATGATGTAGGTAGACATGAAAAATGAGGCGGCTTTCCCATTCGCCTTCTGCGCTCGATATTCAGTAATCCGACTGGTTAGACTGTCTGACAATAGTTTGGCCCAGTCGAAGGAAAAACCTTCAGCGACTGTGTGAATCAGAGGCACCCACGAGAGGAAAAAGTGTGCGGTGTCCTCCTTCCCATACAACCTACAGGTCATCATTGCTATATACCTGAAT
>ML844665.1:0-21965 GCA_009831015.1 Picea engelmannii | reverse complement strand
GAACATAGTTGACCCCATTGCCCAACCTTAGGCACTAGTCTTTAGTTGACTTAGGGAAAGGGCTTCTTCTCATTGTAACTTAGACTTAGATTAAACTTGCATTGTTGCTTGTCATATAGGCTAGTTTTCCCCCTTGGCCTATAATCAATTAAAACTAACTCCTAGAACACTTGTAATTAAAATCAACTTAGTAACGTAGGGACAACCCCCCTTGGCTTCCCTAGGGGTAAGCCTAGACGGAAGAAGTACCTGCCAAGGTGACAGTGTGGGCAGGGACTTAGACATTGTGTCTCCGAGGGCACACTAAGTGAGCCGGACTTAGCTCACGTTTGCAAGTGTGCATTAGGGCGACAACAAGTCTTATATAAATAAAGGTGAATCCCCATTGAGGATACACACTTATCATTATGTCATCTCATGATTTTAGAAGTTGTGGCCTGAAATTATGAGAATTACAACACCCTCTTGTGTGCTTGGTTTGGAGATGGTGTGGGAGATATTTCTCTTGAAGAATATAGCAAAGGATTGGTTGGGTTTTCTTCCCTTGTTGAGAAGGGTTTCCCAAGATACTTTTTGTGTTCTTGTGCATGGTTATTCTTCTTGTGATCTTGGTTTGCTGCAGTAGTTATGGTTCAAGTAAAAGTTAAACAGAAAATTTAAAGAAAATGCACGAGCCATAGTTCATTGAAAATTCAACAGGTATGATGATATCATATATGATGTTATGGGTCTTAGTTGACTCATTTGATTATTGATACGATGATATGATGTTATGTTGTTATAACTTTATTGCTTTTGTCTTTAATATTTATGAATCTGAATCACGATGGTATGGGCTTCAGTTGACTCATTTAGTCATTTGATATGATGTTATCAATGATCATGTTATGAATGATGCATTGTTTCAATTTATTTGAAATTGAAAATTTAAACACATGTCATAATGATATAGCTTATGAAGTTATGAATCATTTCAAATTTTCAATTTAAGATTTCATTTTTTTGCTTTTAAATTTTCATTAAAAATTAAGAATTTAAATTTTATACTTTTAATTTTTAAATATATATTTTATTATTTTATTACAAAATTAGGGTTAGGGTTCCGAATCCCCGATTCCTAATTTTGGGATGAGTGCCGCACCCGCATCAGATTCTTCAGCCGATTCCGATCGCACCCACGGTTCTTGTAACGTTCCATGGAGACGATTGCTAAATGAGCCTCCAACACAATAGACCTTATGGCGCTGTAAAATTCTGAAGTGTTTTAGTGATTTGGTAAATTGGCACATTGACAATGAAGTATGTTCTTGAAGAATAGTGGGCACAGAGATGGATTGCAATTGGGGTTGCCTTGGCTCATGAGATTCTTTATGCATTCTTTGCCTCTACAAGAGCATAGTCAGATGAGATTGAAAATGTTGGTGCATGATGATGAGCATGGATAGGTGCAAGAGGTGCACACATTGTTGCCAAAGGGGTGAAAACCTCTTTAGTGTTGTTAGAGTGGATACTTTATAATAGTCTGTAATGTTCCCAACCAATATTGCTTGGAACATTGAGGGTTTTATGTGTTTTTCTGGTTGTGGTATTTTGTTAAACACTTTGCAGATTTGTCTTTTAGAGTTGCGCTAGGGTTTATTGGGATATTTTTAATGATGTTTGTAGCAAGTAAACGATAGAAATGTAACCAATAACATATACACAACAAGATACAGTAGAAGCAACTCAAGAAAATGCCACAAGTACCTTAGATCTGATTTGATTTATCATAATATAGCTGACCTCATAAAAAATGGAGCAGATTTGGAATACATATAATAGAATAGAGTGTGTGGCTGATGATGCCTCCAATATACAAGATAGAGATGAAGCTCTAGGCTTAAGCCTCTCCAAGTTGAATACCAAGTAACATTGAAATCCAACTGTTACCCTCTGCTGTAGGTGATGCCCTCTCTGGCACAATGCGCACTTCCTGGCTGGAATAGACCAAGGAAAGTACGACCTCCTCTCTGATGGCCTCAAACCTCTGCAAAACTCTGTGAGATGGTAGATCTAGTGATGGAAAGATGATAGGAGTAACCTGTGGGCTGTAGTTTCACTGGCTGACCTCCAACAATAGTCTCTCTAAGAACATATGCGCCCTCCCTCTCAAGAAAGACGCCCAACTCCTCAGATAAATAAATATGATCTCCAAACCACTGAAACCAAATGCTAATCTGTAGATTGGGGGCTGGGAAACCCCTATGGTGAATCTCCTAACTGTTGGGTGAGATCTCATCCTCCAAAATACTAGATCCCCAATGTAATGTCCCCACTTTGGGACATCATCACACTGCAGAGGTTTATGATGACCGAAGTAGCCAGATGGGTGTTATAGCGAGTACAACGGTTATTGAGAGACATAGTGAGGTCCAACTTGCATTTCTCATCATATCTCATCTTTATGAGCCATTCCGCACAAGTTGGCTTTGGTTCCATTGCATTCCGATGATTTCCATGATTTTGACTATTTTGAGCTATAAGTCAATTAAATTCATTGAAGAGGTCATTTTGGGCACATTACTTGGAGGAACCTCTCAGTGTAATAGCTCATTGGAATCGGGAGGAGAAACACTATAGGATGGGATGGCTAGAAGTGAATTTCAATGGCCAGGGAAGCCATAAGGAGAGATAAGGAGCTTTTCAGAGGTAAAAGGGTTAATTAATTAATTAATTAAATATTAATAAAATGAAAGTCACTTTGGAAGGACAAGGTGAGCCAAAAAGTGTAAAGGAAAGGCAAGGGCCTCTACTCATGGATTCATGTATGATCATATTTTCATATCTGGCTTCTAGCTAGTAAGCCCAACATTGGGGGTTTTGAGGGTTTTAACTTAACAAACCTTAGAGGACGATTCGGTGGTGAAAGATTCCACCTAGCTTGTCCCAAGCTTGGTCTCGGAGATGCAATACGCTCCCACACCATTCTAGTTCCAGATCTTCTCAGCTGCAGGAGGATTCCACATTAGTTACTTGTGCAGATAGAGAGAGGGCGCACCAGTTGGGGGTTTCCAGCAAGGGGGATGCACCATTTGTGGAGAGAGATTCATTGCAGGTGATTGGCAGGGCTTTTGGAGATTCTATCACCTGGGTATTCACTGTAGGGCCTTGGACATCAAATCTAGTACATTCTTGAGGAGTTACCATGGCTAGATCATCATCTATAGGTTGGGACGGCTTTGGGATGAAATATCCCTGATCCCGCTGATCAAGATATTTGCTACTGATCTATTATTCTGTCTTGCAGATCTGACACACGGGGAGTTTTTGGATACGTTTCAGTTGTATGCTTGAGATCTTGATGGTTATTGCAGGTGCATGTGGGTTATTGCATGTGCATGTTGCATATTTATGGTTTAAACAACATATAAAGGATGCATGCAGAAGTAAAGAACATCAACTGCCCAATATCATGTATTATACGGTTCAAGCATGGAAATACAATAGCCTATTGGAAATATAGAATATAAACGTCAGCCAGATCTCATGGATCAGCACTGGAATACAATCAAATAACATAAAAATACCCGTGATCAGAAGATGATAGAAGATCTGATGCATGCACGGATAGATCGACGAAAATATGCGATTCCAGAGAAGTACGGTAACTGCTACCAGCTGGAAAACTCGTCCGGGAGTTCAGACCATCGGAATATTTTGGAAACTACTCCAAAAGAAGCGCCCTGGCCTCTAGACTGAAATGAGTGAGTGCCAGATCTCGAATCTGGTCTTTGAGGCACTGGATCTGGACCCCTGGGGGGTTTGCGCACCTCTTGGGGGCACTGGATGCGCCCCAAATGATTCCACCAACGGAATCTGCTACTATATGGCTCAAAACGATTGTCTCGCCAAATAAGGAAATGGGTCGGAAGGATTTGCCCTCTGCTCTGATACTCTGCATGCAACACCAAATGTCTGTTCGGAAGAGCTGCGCCCTAAATGGCTGAATGAGTCGATCTGCAAGATTCCACCATCAGAATCTGACGATAGATGGCTCAATAGAAATGCCCTGGCTAGATCTCAAATGGGTTGGAAGGAAACTGCAATCTCGATACGGATCTCGTGCAACTCTCCAAACCCTCAAACTAACTTGCGCCCTCACTGGCTGAGCTGCGCACTCTGCAATGGATACTCCTGAAAAGTACGGTGAAATACTTGGAGGGTATCTCCGATGGGCTAGGGTGTGTCTCTCAACACTGAAACCGATCAATGGTGGTGGTTTCCTCCAGAAATCCACAAAACAGTAAGGTCAGCTCTCCTCCTCCTCTGGTAACTCTCAACATCAAATCATAACAATGCATAATGAATTAGGTTTCTTTACCCTTCCTTTATAGCTTCCCGAAACCCTAATTCATTGTTGACCTTTTCCCTCCAAGTGACTTTTACTTTATTTTATTATTCCTTGATTATATCGCTTAATTAATTAATTAATTAACCATTTTGCCTCTAAAAAGTGATTTATCCATCCTGATGGCTTCTTCAGCCACTGAAAGTCACTTCTCATCATCTTATCCTGTAATACTCTTCCTCCCGATTCCGATGAGCTATTACACTAAGAGGTTTCTCCAAGTAATATGCCCATTATGACCTTAGTGAATTTAATTAAGATATGACCCATAATAACTCAAAATTACGGAAATCGTTGGAATGCAACGAAACCAAAGCCCAGCTGTGCGGAATGGATCTTGATGATGAACGATACAAGTTGGGCCCAAATAAACCCCTCAATATCTCCCGAATTCTCTGTCACCCCTATCTGGCTACTCGGGTAGGCATAACACTCTGAAATGTTGTAATGTTGTAATGTCCCAAAATGGGGACATTACATGGGAGAGAGAGGACGATTTGGTGATTCAATGATTTGCAGATCTAGGAGGCTATACCTCATATCTGACCTTGAAACTTTTTCCAGAGGTTTGTGATTGCCCGATCTATCATTTTGGAGAGTTTCAAGAGGTTTGGAGGCCTCATTCACCCAGGTCGAATTATCTAGGGTTTTAGGCATCCAGGGGGGCGTACCATTCAGTGGAGGAGTTTAGATCCACAGGGTTTGAGAGTGACTTTGGAGATTTGGGCACCTGGGTTGTCCTTATAGTTGCCTGATCTATCAGTTGGCATATTTCTCGAGGTGATTGGACACTTTTGGCAGCAGGGCCGAATTGTTGAGGAGCTTCAACTATCCAACAGGGTGTGGCACCTTCCTGCTAGGGGGTTTAGCATTCTTACGGCCCAGATCTACTTGTATTCAGTCTTCATTGTATATCCAGCCTTTGGAGGCTTATTGTAGTCTTCTATTGGAGCATTTTTTAGCAGCTCTATTGTCTATCTTCTTGGCCATCTGTTGAGCATTCCAGATCGACATCTTCATTGTAGCAGGTTTCTATATTTCATGAATAAAAGCAAATTTGAGATGTTTTGGCTTGTCTATCATATTGCATATGGTTGAGGTATGTTCATTGTATATCCAACCTTTGGAGGCTTATTGTAGTCTTCTATTGGAGCATTTTTTAGCAGTTCTATTGTCTATCTTCTTGGCCATCTGTTGAGCATTCCAGATCGACATCTTCATTGTAGCAGGTTTCTATATTTCATGAATAAAAGCAGATTTGAGATGTTTTGGCTTGTCTATCATATTGCATATGGTTGAGGTATGTTCCATGATTGTATCTTCTTGTTATTTGCTGCAAACACATATAAACACATCAGTAAACCCTAAGGCCGAAATCAAGAGGCCATTCTGCAAGTAACACATGTAAACAATTAGATCATCCAAGTGTTTGACGAAATACCTCACTCAACAAAAGTTTTAAAAAGACACCAAAATTGTGATGATCCTGGCATAATGGCTTGGGATCATTACACCCAATGCACAGTGCACCCTCCTTAACCTGAAATGTGCTAGCTTTTTAGCTCGGGAGGTACTCCTCATGTTTGTCTTGTACGCTGAAATTACCTTGTACCTACACTACTAGACACTTGACTTTGTAATGGGTTTTTATAAAGTTGTGATAAAGTGGTTCTTTTATTAAAGTGACTTTTTAATGAAGTGTACCTTCTAATATTAAAGTGACTTTATTTCATAAAGTGCACTTATGTAATAAAGTGAAATGTACTTTCCTTTTTGTTATAATGGCTGAAAGCCTTGGTCGCTACATCAAAGCCTCCATTCATAATGGCTCACTTCAAGGCCGTAATCTTCATGGCCTCCAACCAACAACCTTGCACAATCAATTTGTTGATGACACCATGCTCCTAAACACCCGCACTGCCCAAGAAGCCGGTAAGCCAAGATCTATTCTCAATGAATTCAGCGAAGCCTCGGGAACTTCCTTCAACCAGGACAAATCTCAACTCTTCTTTTTCAACACGCCTGCAGCTGTCCAATAACGTATCTCATGTCTGCTAAATATTCCAATTTGCTCCATACCTTCTCAATACTTGGGACTGCCACTCTCAGATTCAATCGCTCGCAATATTTTCTGGGATTCCCTTCTGCTCTCAATCTCCAACTGCCTAAGCAACTGGACTTTTCGTTCCCTCAACCTTCCAGCTAGACTCTCTCTTTTAAAATCTGTGCTTCAAGCCATTCCAACTTATCTTTTCTTGGCCCTTGTTACACCCCAATTTGTCATAAAACGAATAAGAAACCTCCAGAGGAACTTCCTCTGGCATGGTCACGATCCCACAAAAAGTGGGCTCTGGTCAGTTGGGATAAAATTTGCAAGCCCAAATCAATGGGAGGTCTGGGCCTACGAGATCCAGGCAAACTAAACAGTACAATGGGCACAAAAACTTGGTGGCGATGGCTCAAATCCCCAACAAAGCTCTGGGCCTTGTTATCCATCAGAGTTGCACTAGGATGGACTTCCAGCGAGCCACCAAAGATTGAACATTGATTGTTCAAAATTCAGAGTTCAGAAGTTCAGCCGGTCAATAAGACCAACTTTTTCAAATTTTCCATAAAAAATTGTAATAAGAGATGTTGCATGATGAACTTGTAAAAAGTCTTAGCCACCTTTGACTTAGGCATGAGTTGTTACTCTGAAGTGTTTTTTTTTACTTATTAATTATATTTTGCCGTTTTAAGACAATTTATAATTTATGAGTTTTTTCACTAAATTCTCCAGAGCTGGAGTATATACTCATGGTTAGGCCTTAGCATGGATCTAAGCCTAGTGTCTAATGTATATTACCATGCTAAACATACTCCTAAAGTCTTATGGAAATGTGCTAAGTCCCCCTTATTTTTTTTTAATTTTTTTAGTTAATTAAATTTTTTTCGCAAAACGAGAATTTTTAATTAAAAAATAAAGTTGTAATAAAAAAATGGTACTAGGAGTGTTCCTATGCCTTGGGGGTGCTCATTTTTGGACCTAGAGCACCCACATTACCTAAGTACCCACTTAGTTGAGTAAAAGTAGTGATTTTAATCACTTAAAAATCAATTTTACTCAAAAGTCAAATAAAATCAAGTAAAATCAACAAATGCTAAATTTGGGAAAACATGAGGACATGTTTTGGATGAGTTAAGGCCCCAAAAGACAAGGTGGAAGCCATAGGTTAATTCCTATTGGTCAAAGACTAAACATATGACATGTATGGTGGATTAGAGCATGTGCTCAAAGAGGAGGTGCACGCCTCTCCCTTGAGGTGGCGCATTCTCAAAGGGAGATCCTCTCCCAATGTGTGACTCACCCCTTTCCTTCACCTACCTTTTGATAGGTGGCAGTCCCTTGCTACTTGGCATATGGGGAGAGCTACAACTCGTCCCACCTCCTTTTCCACTTGTCCCAAATCAAGAAGTGCGCCCCTCACATGTGTCACACGGTTTTGCCTTGGGATTATCACCCACTTGGCTATATATTGAGGCATCATCCCATTGTGAAGCTAGTTGGAGCTTGGGTTGTTTGCTTGTTATTGTAAATTGTATTATCATTCTCATTTGAATAAACGGCTTTGGAGGCTACTACATGGTGTAAAGCAAATGTGTGTGGATCATCTATGTCAATTTTGTATATGAGGTATATGCTTTCTTATTAATTTTTTGCAATTGTTGTTAGATCTTTGCCTTGGAAGGGGAGCTATCTCCCAATAGGATAGAAATAGAAAGCTTGCTTGCTTCTTATTTCTATTGTTTCATGTATGCTAGATAGTTTTGATTGCATGCTTATTTAGCTTAATTTTCATGCTTTCATGCTTCTAAATTGTATGACACCAATGCTTTTAACCCCTTTGCAAGAAGTTTAAAGTTGTGCCCCCTCATTCTTCAAGATTGTGGTGAATGACATAGTCCCTCCATTTTCCATCAAAGCAAGAGACTCCATTGCCCAAGGCTTTCAAGGAATCAAACAATTCTACTCTCTTTTTCTCTTTAAATTCTATATCTTCTTGGTTATTTGTTCTAACTACATACAAAGTAAAAAATTGTTGGTTTAAAGGTTGAATCTCTTATTTACTTTGTATACTTCAAAAGCAAGTAGTTTAGATCTCATTTTCTAAATAAATATTTACTTAGATCTATTTTGCTATTTATTATCTTTAGGCTCTCTTTCGTTGCTGAAATTTAAAAGCTAAAAATAATTTGTTTCTTAAGAGTTTAAAGTTTAAATTTGAGCAAAGTCTTATTGTTCTATTTTCTGTTTTAGGACAACAAAGAATTTCAATAAGAAAAGACTTTTTCTTAGCTAGTTCAGACTTAGAAACTTGTTAGTTTATCATAGAATTTTACTTGGGAAATTTGAGTTTTATATACTAATAACCAAAGACACTCTGAAAGTGTTTTTGGCCATCCTTTGCTATCTTTTGTTTGTTTTTTTGTGCAGGTCCGTGCAAAGATAAAGGGATACGTTGTCCAAATCTTGAAGATTTGAAGCTTCCAAGACCCCCAAAGTGACTCTATATTGTTGAGAAACATTGTAAAAACATTTATTTTCATTTCTGATCCATATATAAGGGTCCACATCTCATTTTAAGAGATCTCAAGACTCTTCAAAGAGAAAATTGTAACCGAGAGAATAAAATCAGTGAACCAAAGGAGGCCTCACTTTGCTTTCCCCCCTCGGGGGTGTGTGTTGTGTTTTGGATCTTTGCCTTAGTTTGCTTCAAGTTTTGTCCTATGATTTAAGTGCTCAAATAAACTCACAATCAACTCTAAAGGTTAAAATAAACCACAATTTAGATTAGATTTCATTTTCGCAAAGTAGAATACTAATTGCTAGTTAGTTTCAATTTCATGCAATTTCAAAGTTGGAAATAAACAGTCTCCTCAACTCCTCGCAAGAGGCTGGTCAGTGAAGACACTAGTAATTACAAAACATTTCCTTTTCATTACTTTGCTTTATGGTTTAAAATAAACAACTCCCCTTAGCTCCCAGTGCGGTTCTTGACCCTTTCAGTTGCGAGCTAGTCTCGATCTGCTAGGAGTAAGTTTCATACACGCTGTGCTAGTTAGTGGTGATAGACTAATTAGGGAAATCCTAAAGAGTATTTCGCTTTAGTGGAAACGTAAGAGAGTCTGTGAGGATATCTGGCGGGCACTTTGAGATCTAGGTTCTCCCTATCGAATCTCCCCCCATTTTCTTGAGCTTGTGTAAAATCAGAGGGACCTCCCTGTTGGATCTTCGACATTCCTCAACCTCCACTTTAGGGACCTTTTCTAAAGGGCCAAATCTAGTTTAGACAAACACTTATTTTTCATGCAAATAAAATTTATCTCATTAACCTACCATCAATAAACCTTAATAAAACACACGATCTACATTGCCCATGAATACTTTTAAGGCATTGGTCTCATTTACATATTTGCAAAGCTATATGCTTCACACTTTACTTTTAGTCATTTATTTTGAAGCAATTTGATTTTACTTGCATCTAACAATTGTGTCTCAAGTATCCTTTTATGCAAGTATATGTTTATGTATCTTGTGGTGAATAATTGATCTGTGTATCCTTTGCTTTATGTTGGTTAAGGAAAGAATAAACTCCTAGATTCATTTCTTGTACTGGATTAGATTCAAGCTTTAGTGTATTTGTTAGGGACTACCCCCCTTGGCTTCGTTAGGAATTGGCCTAGACGGAGGAGTTGAGGATTAGGTGACAACACCTTAACTTTCACTTGCCCCCAAGGATACACTGAGTGGATTGAAGATTTCTTCCACGTCTCCCAGGTGTGTATAAGGCGACAATAGACCCAACTATGGAAACGAAAATATGCCCCAAACGCTCCTCAAGATCACCTCATTCGGATGTGGGATAAGGTCCAACGATCCAACATTTGGAATGCTGCATGGAAAAATTGCCCGCTAATACAAGAACACGCCTTTAGGGAAATCCAAAATGGTCAGAGTGCACTTTTCTGGACGGATTCCTGGCAACAGATGCCCCCCTTGCAGAATGAGAATAATCTAAGACCCTATACAGATCACATTCAGGATCTCCCCTCCCTCAAAGTGGTAGATCTTTGGTTGAATACCTCCATCAACCCCCCCCTGGCGCAGATGGAAAGAGACAACTTAGGATCTCCATGTGGCAGCAGATTGTGACTTACAACATTGGAAAGAATTGATCCAATGAAGTAAAATCTGGATTAGCACAGACCCAAACATCCTCCGATGGGGGTACATTCCCAATGGAAACTTTACACTCAAAGAAGGCTACGGCTTGTAGGAAAACTTCCAAAACAATAAAAAAGAGCATATATGGATAACAATCTGGAGATCCAAACTCTGGCCGAAAATTTCCACCTTTCTCTGGCTGATGGTTCAAAACAAAATCTTAACATGGGACAACCTCAGGAGAAGAGGCTTCATAGGACCCTCAATCTGCCACTTGTGTCAGCAACAGGAAGAAACCATGGAACACCTCCTTAATCATTGCCCATACAACAAGCTAATATGGTCCCAGGCTGCCCAAAGCATGAGAAGGAGCAATGGAGAAAGAAATAGCATCATTAACACTATCAAAGACTGGGGAGATGGCTCCTACAAAAGTCCCATCTTAAACAGAATATGGAAACTCCTCCCCGGCTTCATAGTCTGGCAACTCTGGAAAGAGAGAAATAGAAGAATATTCCATTCTCAAGCCTCCCCCCCCTGATCCTTTGGACCCACATACACAAGAATATTCTGGAAACTCTCAAACTCCACCCTTGGTGCCTTGAAGATTTCCCCTCAGACCCCTCTGAAACCTCATTTCTAAGCTCTTGGGATTTCTCCCTGACCCCCACTCTCTCTCTCCCCATAACCCAACTCCAAAAGCCTCATCTCCCAGTCCCTCCTCCTGGCTTCCTCCTCCCCCAGGCTTCCATAAAGTCAACTTTGATGGTGCCTCCAAAGGCAATCCTAGTCTCTCTGGGTATGGAGCTGTTATTCGGGACAACGCTGGCCAAATACAGTACCTAATGGCAAAGAATCTAGGACATGGCACAAATAACTCTACAGAAATCTGGGGACTAATCAAAGGGATCCAAATGGCTTTAGATCACAACGTTACTTGTCTAATAAGAGAAGGGGATTCCAGAGTAATCATCAATCTTGCCACCAAAATAATTTCAGGAAGGGACCCAGAGAAAATCACCCCTAGCTGGCGCCTCCTTGGGCCCCTCAACAGCTTGAAAGCTCTTCTCAGGCCCACCCTTACTCTAATTACCTCACACATAAGACGTGAGGCCAACAAGGTGGCGGAAAAGCTAGCAAATGCAGGAGTAAACACAAAAGAATACATCTACATTGACCCAAGGTAGTCCTAGAACTCACAGCTATTGCTTCAATGCAGGGAGTTGGCTCTCTAGGATTACGCTCTACCGGATGGGGTGACAGGTGGAACGCAAAGGGTGCCAGGTGGAGTTAGGCCGCGTAGGGAGCTATTAATCCCTGTCGCCAACATCCCCTCCCTCCAGTCTGAATTACCTGCACTCATCATGGATTAATGGCAGTGCGTTGGGCACTCCAAGGAAACTTAATGCAGCCTTGCGCGAGCCTGGATGGGCGTACCAAGCAAGGTACTTGCACCAGGCTTGCAGTCACCTCGGCCTTCATGGCTCCCGCCCATGTCAATTCGCTAGACACTATGAAGGCCTGTGCTCTAGATAGTTCTCTCATTCCTTCCCTTCCTTATGCTCGATTGCTCCTCGACTTTCTCTTCACCTTGTGCTCGACAGTTCCCTGGCTCTCCCATATCATTTTCGCCTTGCGCTTGATTGTTTGGCCGCCCACGGTCATTCGTCCATTGTTCATCCAGCCCAATCCTCACCTGAATGCTCACACCATGCCCATAGAGGGGCAAGTCCAAAAGGGGTCCGTTCTAATACAACGCCCTTACCTGACGCAATAGACTCCCCCCCTCTCAGCTAGCCCTCATAATCACTAGTCATCTCGACCAACGCCATAATCAACCTCAACAACCCCAGTCTCCCACCCCCACTCCCACCAATGACCCTGGTAGCTGCTCACTCAAGGAGGAAATTCTCCCTCCGGAGAATTTTGCCTTTCCGCCTAACCTTCGCCCAGGAATTGCCCCGCCCAACACCCACACTCTGGACCATTTTTATGGCACTGGAGAATGCGTGGTGGAGGAAGAAATTCCTCCCAGCTGTCAAGTGGCTACTCCAATGACAACAATGGAAGCAACAAATGCAGTGGATGCAAGCTTGGATGTAGTGGATGCAGATTTGATGGAGGAGCCACCTTCGCCCACCCCAATTAGACTTCCGGACGAGCACCTTCAACTCATCTTCGAGTTGCGGTAGAAAATGGATGACCAAGCACACATTCAACAGCTCTTGGGACAACGTCTAGACCTCCTATTCGATGTGATGACGACAGCTCCTGCAAGCAAACGATGCCCAACTTGCAGACATATATTTGTCCCAACCTACAGCGGCGCCCATGGCCGACCAAGCCCGAGCTCACACTTGGACTAGCTCCCCCAGGTTAATGTTTTTATTTTGGTTCAGTCAATTATGCAGAGAATTGAAATTCCCTATCAAGCACTGTAAGACATTCGGCCATGGCCACTGCTCAGTCGATCACTATGATCTTTTTTGTCAATTAGACAATCTTACTGTCATGTCCAAACAGTTACAGTTGCACTTGATTTTTGATAGCCACCTGTCCTGGTTTCCCAGCTGTGGCAGGACAGGTTGTAGACTCCTGATTTTGTAATGACACGTATATATGTGAATATCAACATATAGTTCTCTTTTAATTACAAAAAAAAATAAAATAAAGTGAAATGTACTTTAATATTTTAAGTGATTTATTTTGGAGGGAATGAATCATGGCCCTTGATCTTGTAAAGGCAAGATTAGATTTTGGCCTTTGGATTTAGGGTTGGGGGAAGGTGAAAAGACACTTGGGAGGTAAAAGGTCATCTTTAGATTTTATAAAAGAATGCATTGGGTAGTGTGCAAAACAAGAGAAGAAGAGTGTGAGAGATTTTTGAGGAGAGCTTGGAGAGGAAAGTGCGCAACAAGGAGGGCACATTTCCCAAGATAGCTAGGGTGCAAATTCCAAGGAGGCATTTTCTGTTTTGAGTGCTGCTGATTTATTTGTTGGGACAAGCCGTACTGTACGGATCCATACCGTCCGTACAACAACAAACTTTGGCACAGAAATTGAGGCAAGAGAAGGCACGGTTTTCGAGGTAGTTTTTGCATAGTTTTCTAAAGGAGGTCAACCGTACAAAAGGCAAGGTACAATTGCCTGTTTTGGGCACATTTTTTGAGGTGCCATTTTCAGCAAAACCGTACAGTTGTACGAACTGTGGCATGATTTTCAAGGCAGTTTTGTGGTGGGACAGTTTTGTGCTGTAAGTTGTCTCTCTTGGCTGGAAAATGTATTGTAGCTGTTGTTAAATCTTTCCTAAAGCTAATAAAATCTCTCTCTCTCATTGGGTTTCCCCACATTGGGGTTTCCCTGGCATTTGCCTAAATTTCTGAGTTATTCATGGTTGGATGAATGTTGTTCATTGTGTTTATTCCGCTGCATAATTACTTAGCAATGTGTATTTCTACTTATGGTAATTTCTGAATGTGGGTTTTAGACATTTCAAAGTTCATGCAAGACAGTTATCTCTAAGTTGCTGAAATATTCTATGTTGCAAAAGTTGGGGAAACCCTTCTAGTTTTGGTGTTGGACTTTCGTCAAACACTTTGCATGCTTCTGTATTTATGGCTGTAGGTGAAATTTGAATGGACAGCAGGCTGTCTCTTTGTTTTGTTTGCTGTTATGTCGGTTTTCTAACCCCTTATACCTCCCCAATGAAGTACCAAGTGTGTTATTTCGATATTAAACAAAACCCATAAAATAAAATGGAAAACAACCACATTTAAATGAACAATTTTACTAAATACTGGCTGTCTTTTATTGAGTAATATTGCTGAGCCAATAACAATTAAATGAGGTAGGAATACCTCTCAATAGTGATGAGGATGACTGCTGTAGGAAGCTGGAATCCTCACAGCTCACACAGCCACAAGAAAATTGACCCAAAACTGTCCCACGAGTTGGTGAAGAAGTTGACTCATGTCATCATTGTTCTGCTGTTTGATTATATGGAGATGGCAGCCCCCCAACTCATCGCTATACCTCTCTGCAAGGCCCAGTACAGCCAACAAATGGGAGGTCGACTCACCTCAGCCTCTCCCTTGACAATCCACGCAGCAAAAGGGGACATGCAGCTCCTGGCAAAGACAAGCACGGCCAGCATAGGAGAAGCACGCAGCCACAAGGAAACTCGGCCAGCAAAGCCACACGCAGCCACTAATGATGATCAGCAGGGTTATCTGATAAAGGTTGTGCCCAGCCAAGGGTAATACAACTTTAATGATGCATATCTTCCACTATGAGAGACCACACGCAGCCAGATGAATAGGAGATGCGCCCAACTCAAGGGAAACGTCCAATACCTCCCACGTGCCACAGAAGAATGCCTTCTCTCTTGCCAAATCTGCAATGAAACCCGTTCTTCAATGAAGCTCTTCGAATCACAATGCCAATGTCTGCAAATGAAAAGCCGGAATGGCTTCTCCAATCTCACGGCTAGGGCAGATAGTTTCACTGCCAAATCCGGGGTGCCGAAATGGGTTTCCAGCTGAAACCCTCGTTTGCTCACCGAGCTCTTCTCCAAATTCAATTTCTCAAATGAGTAGTCAATAATGCCTCTCCAATCCTCCACAGTCCTTTTTGTCTTTCACTTTTTATTTTTCTCCATTAAATATTCATTTAATTAATAATTGGAGAGAAATACCCTCAAAGAGGGGTTTAATATTAATAAACTCACTTTTTCTAAGTTTCATTTTATAATTCGAAGTGACTTTACCAATATCATTTCCCTAGCTTGTCCGTCTAATGGTTTACGGGAAATTGGGTAAACCACCACGGTATTCTGACTGCCTAGGGGAAATGGGACGTTACAATTGCTAAGTGTATGACAAAATATTGGCTTGCTGATTTTGTCATTAAATTTCTACATGATATTAGAGCTTGGGCTCTGAGTGACGGTGAGCAGTGAGATTTTTGGGCAAGTTTGAAGGGGAAAATTTGTGATTGTTTTCCTTGAGCTGTGACAGGGAATATGGCTGCATGTATTAGATTTGAGGATTGGTTGGATGGCATTTCCAACTATTTGCAGTGGAAGGTCCGGATGTCAGCTGTTCTCAAGGAGAACAAGATTTGGAACTATGTCAGTTTTGTTGTTGTGGTTCCTACAACAAATCCTATCGCTTTGGATTTGCATGAGGTCAAGGAGGCCAAAGCTCGGAGGATTATTCTGGATGGGGTGAAGGATCACCTTATCCCACACTTGGATGAGAAGAAGACAACCCAAGAGATGTGTGGGATGCACTTAAGAACTTATTTTGTGATGTCCCGTTCCCAAGAGTAGGCTAGCAGGGAGTGACTTTGCAGTCTATGTGTTCCCGTAGACTATAGTCAGGCACAAACAGGGAACAAAAGGGAGAAATAAGGGTGATTTGATGGCTAAACAATGAATTAAGCCAAAAGCATAGGAAAAGTTCCTTAAGCCTAAGTCAACGACGAATTAGAACGAAAATGTGCTAAAGGGGGACTTAATTAATTAATTATTCACCTTAGGAGGAAAAATGCCTAGCTTAAGTGAGGTCAATGGTGAATTAGATCGAGAGGAGTATAAAGGGAGGAATTTGACCTAATTCCTCATTATGCATTGTTATGATTTGATGTTGAGAGTTCCTAGAGGAGGAAGAGATTCGACTTCTACTATTTTGTGGATTTTTGGAGGAAACCACCACCATTGATCGGTTTTGGTGTTGAGAGACACACACTAGCCCATCGGAGATACCATCCAGGTATTTCACTGTGCTATTCAGGAGTATCCAGTTGCAGTGTTGCGCAACTCAGCCAGTGAGGGCGCAAGTCAAATAGAGGGTTTGGGGAGCTGCATGAGGTCAGAGCTTAGATTGCAGTTTCCTTCCGACCCAGTTGAGATCCAGCCAGGGCGCTTAGATTGAGCCACTTTCCATCAGATTTTGACGGTGGAATCCTTCAGAGCGCATCATCCAGCCATTTAGGGCGCAACTCTTTTGGAAGGACAGTTGGGGTTGCAGACGGAGCATCAGAGCAGATCTGGGGAAACCCTTCCGACCCAGTTCCGCATTTGGCGAGGCGATCGTTTTGAGTCCTATAGCAGCTGATTACGTTGGTGGAATCATTTGGGGCGCATCTAGAGACCCAGGAGGTGCGCAGATCCCCCAAGGGATGAGATCCAGTGCATCAGAGACCAGATCTGTCATCCGACACTCATCAGTGTCATTCTAGAGGCCAGGGCGCTTCTATTGGGACAATTTCCAGCTCTTTTCGATGGGTATAACCTTTCAAACGAGTTTTCCAGCTTGTAGCGGTTACCGTGCTTTTTCGAAACCGCCGATTTTGCCGATCTCTCCGTGCATGCATCAGATTTGCCTTCATCTTCTGATCACGGGTATTTTTATGTTATTTGCTTGTATTCCAGTGACGATCCATGAGATCTAACTGATGACTATCTTCTATATTTCCAGTATGTCATTGTATTTCCATGCTTGAATCTCATAATACATATTATTGGGTGGTTGATGTTTCTTATTTCCGCATGCATCATCTATATACTGTTTAAACCATAATATACAACATGCACATGCAATAACCACAAACAACGCATCTAGAAACCCCTAGAGTATCAGATCTGAAGATAAAACGCATCCAGAAACCCTCAGTGTATCAGATCTGCGAGACAAAACACTAGATCTGTAGTAGATATTCTGATCAGCGAGATCAGGGATATTTCAGTGGTATTAGAGCTTTAGTCCTGCCAAGCTGTGACTAAAGACAATGAGTATAGCAGAAGAACCAGATGGTCGTGAGCACGTAGGTGATGAGTATGTCACTTACAACAGGCGCAAGGAAAGAAGGCCTAGGCCTGACTTTCCTCCTTTCCCTCCCAGTTCAGAGGAAGGGGAAGAGGCACACAGAGAAGCAGAGAGAAGGGCAGAGCGTGAGGCTGAGCGAGAGGCAGAGAGAATGCTAGGGGACACATATTAGCAACCAGAGGGCAGTGGTAAGGCCCCCATGGAACCGGAGGTCGCCTTCATGCAGGTTATCAGTGATATGTTGGCCAATCAACGAACCATGTCTCAGTCCTTAGCTCAGGTGGTTGATAGATTGGCTATGGTGGGCATTCCGGGCACACAAGCCCCACATGCAGCACAAGGGAACTTAGGGGCAGGCAGTAGACCCCAGTCACCCACTCGCACATACACCTCTGCGAGTAGGATTCCCCGACCTTTGTTTCCCAGTTTCCAGAGGGCACCACCGGTAGCAACACAAATGCCGATAGCACAGAGATCACCCACTCACGCAGAGGACATTGCAGAGTATCGGAGGGAGTATGCAACATTGGCCATGACTTCCATCAGGATATGACCTTAGTCGAGTATTGTGGAGTCAGACTCAGGAACCGCCCTAGAGAGCCACAGAGGGGAGGGCTGCAACCACAGCAGCAGTAGGGGCATAACATTGATTTCATCCGAAAAGTTTGTAAACTCACCATACCTTCTTTCGACGGATTGTCCAAATGCACTGCCAGAGCTTGGGTACGGAAGCTAGACACCTACTACAAGCTCAATCGGATGACCGAGTTAGAAGCCCTCAGATTCGCTACCCTACACTTGGAGGGTGAGGCACATGAGTGGTGGTAGCATGGATTGGTAACATTGGGCCACAGTCGCATCACCTCCTACAGAGAGTTCACAAAGAGACTCATGGATAGATTTGACAGGAGGGATCCAGAGATCCATTTCAAAGATCTAGCCTAGTTGAGGCAAATTGGCACAATAGAGACATTCATCTCGGAGTTTCAGAGGGTAGCAGTGGCAGTGACAGAGATATCTGAGCCTCGACTGATCATGTTATTCACAAAAGGGATCACAGAACCCTTGAGAGGATGGGTGAAGGCGTATCGGCCTCACACCTTGCAAGACGCCATCCGACGCACTAGAGATTTGGCAGACTCCGTGCCAAAAACTAAACCCTTTACCAAACCCTTTGTACCACAAAGAGACAAGGATCAGAAGAATCCTCAAAGGGAATGGAAGGGTAAGCCCAAGCTAGATGATGATACGAGACGAAAGTTGATGAGGAAGAAGCTTTGCTTCTCTTGCAGAGACCCTTAGGTCCCAGGGCATAGATGTTTGGGAAAGGGACAACT
Organism: Picea engelmannii; assembly: GCA_009831015.1. Classification (NCBI taxonomy): domain Eukaryota; kingdom Viridiplantae; phylum Streptophyta; class Pinopsida; order Pinales; family Pinaceae; genus Picea; species Picea engelmannii. The sequence goes on along the minus strand of ML844665.1, from coordinate 3,209 downwards.
CCACTACATTGAAGTGGAATCAGGCAGTGAGGAGGAGGATAAGGATATCGGGGCACGGGCATATAGTGATTCATAGGATGAGACCACTCAGGAGCCAGAGCAGCAATCGAAGAAACCTCAGGTACCGACAGGGGCACAACCCAAGGAGGAGACAAAACCTCGTAGAGAGGTGAAGGGGGGAACCACAACCACCCTTTCAGGAGTACCCAGGTACAACTTTCTCAGGCTCAAGGGCCTTGTACAGGGGCAGTGCATGACAACCTTGGTTGATGGTGGGGCCACCCACAACTTCATAGATGCGTCCTTAGTAGCCAGGAGGGGGTTATGCACTGAGGAGTTTGAGGGATTCCACGTAGCAGTGGCATATGGATACATGATGACATGTTTGGACATGGTCCTAGACCTAGAGGTCAAACTAGGCAACTACACCCTGACATACACCTTCTATGTAGTTGACCTATCATATACTGATGTCGTGTTGGGGGTACGGTGGTTATATTCATTGGGGGAGATCGGGTTCAACTATCAGACGTTGACCATGAGCTTCAGAGATGCTAGTGGATCAAGAGTTGTGCTGAGAGGCATGTCTACAGGGGCACCTCGAGTTGTATCGACAAAGAGGATGGAAAGGATCTTTCGTCATGGTGATGTGGCTTACGCAGCAGAGTGTTTGATCACCACGCGGAAGGACTTAGAGGGTAGGGAGCATTACCATCCACAGATCAGAGAGTTTCTGGGTCAGTATGCGCCAGTATTTGGGCTGATACCACCAGGGAGACCACCCAACAAGGGATTTGAGCACACGATTGAGTTAGAGGCAGGGGCTACACCAGTGATCACAGCGCCCTATAGGCACCCCAAGAAATTCAAGGATGAGATTGAGAAAGCAATCAAAGAGTTGCTTGCAATGGGGCCCATCAGGCCCAACATAAGTCCTTTTGCTTCTTCAGTCATTCTGGTGTTGAAGAAGGATGGCACGGTACAGATATGCATCGATTACAGAGCGCTCAACAAGAAAACGATCGAGAATCGATACCCCATTCCACGCATAGATGACCTGATGGACGAGTTACATGGGGTAGTTTTCTTCACTAAGATTGATCTACAGTCAGGATACCATCAAATCAACATCAGGGAGCAGGACATTGAGAAGACAACATTCTGATGCTATTTCAGACACTTTGAGTTCTTGGTCATGACGTTTGGATTGACCAATGCACCAGCCACTTTCCAGTCTTGCATGAACCACATCTTTAGAGGACAGTTGAGGAAGTACCTTCTTGTATTCTTCGATGATATACTGATCTACAACAAGACTTGGGATGAGCATCTGGCACATTTGGGGGAGGTCTTGGATATTATGCAGGCACAGTCATTATATGCCAAGGAGTCGAAATGTGAATTTGGCATGAGAGAACTAATGTACTTAGGGCATATCATTAGTGAGCAAGGAGTACATGTTCATAAAGAAAAGATCAGGGCCATTTTGGATTAGCCAACGCCCAAGAACCTCACGGAGCTAAAAGGATTATTTGGGTTATGCAGTTACTACAGGCGGTTCGTCAAGGGCTTTTCACAGTTGGGAGCACCACTCACAGACTTGACCAAAAAGGGTTTTTTTCTTTGGACGGAGGAGTTACAACAGATATTTGACAAAATGAAGGAGGTTATGAGCACGTGCCCTGTTCTAGCCCTTCCAGACTTCTCACGGCCGTTTGTCTTAGAGTGCGACGCATCAGGGGTGGGGATTGGAGCAGTTTTGATGCAGGGGGGCCACCCTATCGTGTTTGAGAGCAGGAAGCTCAACGAGTCGGAGAGACTCTATCCTATTTATGACAAGGAAATGCTAGCGATCATGCATGCCTTAACCAAATTTAGGCAGTATCTAGTAGGCAACCGATTTGTAGTGAAGACTGATCATAACAGTCTCGAGTATTTCCTAGATCAGAAAAACCTCAGCGAGAGACAACAAAAATGGGTCTCAAAGATCCAAGCCTTTGACTTTGACATTGAGTATGTCAAGGGGAAAAGGAATATCGCAGCAGATGCCTTATCCAGGAGGCCAGCAGGATGTTCGATGATGGACATCTGTACAGATTGGAAAGCTCATTTGTTGGAGTACTCCAAAAAAAAATTTGCTTGTGAGGTGATGGATGGACAGGTGGTTGACTATAGATACCGGGTTCTTGATGACGTCATTTTCTACAAGGATCGGATCTACTTGGTTCGAGAATCTACCCTGAAGGGAAAAATTCTGAAGGTGTGTCATGATTTGCCTACCGCAGGGCATTAAGGCTACTTCAAAACTTATAGGTAGATCAGGGAGAGATTCTCATGGAAGGGTCTCAAGGATGATGTGCTGAAACACATTTGGGAGTGCACGACTTGTCAGCAGAACAAGTTCGAGCAGACACATCTCGCAGGGTTGCTACAGCCTCTACCCATTCCAGATCAGAAATGGGAGAGCATTTTTATGGATTTCATTACAAGCCTTCCTCGAGTGCAGGGCAGGGACTGTATATTTGTGGTGGTTGACAGGCTGACCAAATTTGCACATTTCTTTGCCATACCCACGGACTACAAGGCCATACAAGTAGCAGAGTTGTTTTTTAGGGAAGTATTCCAGTTGCATGGTTTACCTAGGTAGATAGTCAGTGATAGAGATGGACGCTTCATCAACCCGTTTGGTAGGAGCTTTTCAGGTTGATAGGCACAGAGGTAGCTACGAGTACCAACTACCACCCACAAACAGATGGATAGAAAGAGATCGTCAACAAATGGGTGGAGGGGTATATGAGGAATTTTGTGGGGGGGCAACAACGCATATGGGCGAGATAGTTACACATGGGTGAGAGTTGCTACAACACAACTTACCATATGTCTATTCGGATGTCACCGTTCAAGGTGTTGTACATATACGATGCACCCTCCTTTGCGGAGACTGTGTTTGGGGATTGTTATCCATCAAAGTTGCACTGAGATGGACTTCAAGCGAGCCGCCAAAGTTTGAACATCATTTGTTCAAAATTCAGAGTTCAGAAGTTCAGCCGGTCATAAAGACCCCCTTGTTACTCTACATTTTCCATAAAAAATTGTAATAAGAGGTGTTTGCATGATGAACTTATAAAAGGTCTTAGCCACCTTAAGTCCTAAGCGTGAGTTATACTCTGGAGTGTTTTTTCACTTACTAATTATATTTTGCCGTTTTC
>ML844663.1:10379-39236 GCA_009831015.1 Picea engelmannii | reverse complement strand
TCAATTTTCTCATCATCTTTAAAGTTTTAAGAGGGGACAATCTGATCTTCATGAAAAACAATAGATGAATTTGGAATAATGTCAAAAGTATCACTACATTTATCATAATGTGGATCACCAATCTCTCGATCATGATGAGAGATATCTTATGCTGCAGCAAAATATTCATGAATATTTGGATCTGTGTTCAATAAATTGACATCATGACAACATTCGGGATATAAAAGGTCAGCTAAAATGGTTCCTTTGCAAAACAAATGAAAGGTAGCATGAAAATCTGCTAAAGAGATGATAGTGGAAATAGAAAGAGACTGGTACCAATCATGAGCAATTCCCTCTAATGAAAAACCAAAGAGTTTGATCTGAACATACTCATGCACAATTTGCAACCGATCAATGAAATCATGAAAATCCAGCAAATGTTTAGCTGGCACTTCCCACTCTTCTCGTCAAAATCTAGGAATACTATTTTCCCATTCATCTCTACTAGGCACTGGATTAGGGAAACCAACGATATTTGAAAAATCACAGAAAGCATACCTCTTAGCTAAGATCTTGTCATTTCAGACCAGTGGAGTCGCCAACAGATTTTAGAACAATGGAGTCGCCACTGAATCTGTCCTTCATAGAGTCGCCAGATAAATGATTACAACCGAAAATATGTCCAGACTTTGTCTGTCATCAAAGATGGATCTTATCTTCTCTGAAGGAAGCTGAGCTTCAATCTTCTATCCACGGCAATGGTGCCAATTTGTTATCACTCCAGGAAACTCTTCTAGGTTGTATCTCAAAGATGCCTGGTAACTTAACTATTCTTGCAATTGTTCACTCAATGATGGGTAATGATTGGATCAATACGAATATCTAACTTACTGGATTTTATATTCAATATTTTCTAGTCATACTCAAATAGTGAAAGGCCTTCAAGAGATATAATCATATAGGTTGTGTATCAAATAGAACAGAAACTAATCACATCAACCAGATCATACATATATAAAACAATAGATATGATGGGTCTAGAAACTAGTATAATAAATTATGATCCTTTGCTCAATAATCATATAGTGAGATGAGAGTCACCAATGGATTATATAAACGCAGACCAAGAACAACATTCACTCATAAGCATAGATAGAAAGGAAAAGGAAGATCTGACAATATCAATGAAACAATCTTGCAAGCTAAATATATTAAGAAAGGGTCTTTATTACAAATGCAGCATAGTAGAACTCAAAATTGAACCCCTAGTTCATCAAATGTTCTTGGCTTTATAGACTTTACAACAGATATCCAGATACTAGAAAACTGGATCAATTTTGCTTAAAATGGAAAGTCAAAAATGGTTTCAAGATAATAGGAAAAGATCCTATAAAATAGGTCAAATCCTTATCTCAAATGGTCTTCATGTCCTCATGATCTTCGACAGCTGCAGGAAGCCTTCCAAAGCTGATAGATATGGTCAAAGAATGCCACCTTGAGGACAGGTCATTATTTTGCCAAAAATAGACAGGAAGCTTCATCATTTCCTCTTTGTTGGCACCTTCAAGACTGTGATAGAGCACTAATAATGGTGTATTTAATTATTATCTATCATTAGAAATCGTCCTTGAGGCACCTAGATAAGGAAAACTCAGATCTGTGCAAAACTAATGCCTCTCTGCCCTATCTGCGCTTTTGGTGGCTAGGAGAGGCAAAATTCGATCCGGTTAGCCACTGAAAGATCCTTTTTCGGTGGCTAAGGACAGTTGAAAAATATTGCCTAAGCCACCGAAAGTTTTTTTAAAACTGGCTTTCAAAATTATAAACATGCATTTCTTTCCATCTTTATGATCTTCAATTCTTCTCCTTTGGGGCTTCTAAAGCTGCTGCAAGGTCCTCCAGATACAAGTAAGGTACCAACATCATTCGAAGCCAATGTATACATGAACTATTTGTGGCCTTTGGCCATAATTGGAGTATAGATTTATAGTTGGGATGTATGTAAATAATCACCATTGATGGCATTAGTAGAACGAACAGTTTTATCAAATAGAACATAATTTTCAGAACTCAGAACTTTAATAGAAGTATTATCATTCATTTCTTTACTTAGTCCATGAGACTGGACCCATTATTGCTTCAATATCCCATATGAATACTTCAGAACCAAGACCCCATGAGGCAACAATATTGCTATTTTTTATGTTGTTGTAAGACATGTCACATATTCAAAATGTTGATGAAGAGTTTTGGTAAAAACACCATCAGAGAAAAGACACCAAGTCTTAAGTGTAGTGTCTGAAGAAGAAGAAACAAGTATCTCTCCCGTGAGGATCACATCGTTTACCCAGTCAACATGGGATTCAAATGTTACATTACAAACAACAGAATTACTGACCAACTCCCATAATTTTAGCATGCCATCTCAACTACCACTGAATAACAGAAAACAATCATTGCCACTTAGCAGATAACTTTGACATCACCAAGCATTTTATCACTGATCAATGTCTTGAATCATTTTCATCATTTAAAACATATGTTAATCGGTTCTCTCTTTGAGGATGGGATGAATTTGAAGTATTCCATGTACTTCCCACATGGTGTATTGCAAAAACATCTGATTGCATGCGGCCTAATGACTATAAAAAATCATATAAGAGATAGATCCATTATTTCATGGAAGTTTTAGGTATATATGCTTAGAACTAGCAAATAAATTGATAACAGAAAAATACTCGGCACTTTGAATTATTGACTCGTGGCTTGAATGTGGCATTAACCTATCAACAATTCATTTTTGGTCGCTAACATTTGGCTCCAACTGGGATGGAGACCTCCCTGCGAGGTTTCCAAGAACCTAGTAGTTCCAGTCACCTTTAGCATTGGGCATGGAGTCATCTGGCCTATACAACTGATCTTTGCAAACCTGTAACCTTCATGTAACTTGCTCTGCTTATTCAACAACCAATAATCGAAAAATTCTACTTGTTCATCGATTGAGCTTATTTTCTTCTACTCCTACTCTAACCATTGTACTGATGCTTAATCAAGTAAACTCATACTTCCAATAAAGCCATGTCAGAAACTGATTTATTGAACATGTTCTTGATCTTGACCCAAAAAATAATGAAATGCATAGCTAATAGAAAAGTGATTTGAACAGATGATAAAGCCAACTTTTACCTAACAAAAATAATTTAACACATATGTTTCTCATAGATTCCAAATAGTTTGTAATAGGGTCATTAAAACCATAAAGGAATTCCTCTATGTGTTGTTGTTTCAACTGAAAATTGAAGTGATGATGGATACTCTCACTGATATCGATGTTGAATGTGAAATTCTCAACCTCTGATGGAAAAGCCTGTATGATTAACTATTGATCTAACACTTTTTTCTCCCCTTCACCATCTCCCTGTGACTTAGTTTCATCACTCTAATGTAATGGCATATTACAACTGACAATTTCTGGAAAAAAATAATAAGTATGTTCTGGATCTTCTACATCACTGTCTTGATAATGATCAACTGAAAACTGAGTCTGAAAATATGTATCATGAAGAAATTGCTGATCACCCTATCCAACAATGAAATCTTTGCAAGATGAATCTTCTTTTAAGTTTTGAACTTTAGATTCACAACTTTCATCAATCATAACATGCATACATTTTTTATCATCCTTTTGTTGAAAAGTAGAACTAAGTGAAATTCCAAAAGTAAACAAATCTCCACAAAACTTAAAATCTTCTTCTTCATTACTATATTTGTCAAAAATGGGAACATCATGATCAAATTCTAATGACAATGGTGAAGATTCATGCATATAATTGTCAGCAATAGGATCTTGAAAAAGATTTGGAAAAGCATCACCGTGTTCTTCATCATAATTTGAAACAACATGTTCATAAGGAGAAAGATAGTACTCTTGTTGTTCCAACTGAGAACTGAAATGTTGTTGTTGTTGCTGGTGTCGCTGGCTTCTTTCACTGATCTCAGTGTTGAATGTATACTGTTTGATCTCTGTCTGAGAAGAATGCATGATGAACTATTGATCTGGACTTTTCATCTCATCATCTTCCTCTTCGTATCTGTTGCAATCTTCCTATGTCTGCAAATCAAAAAACTGAGGGTTTCCTTAAGTATCTGTTGCAGATCCGAAACTTTCACCTATTGATATGTCAATCTTCTTATCATCTTTAAAGTTTTCAAAGGGGACAATCTGATCTTCGTGAAAAACAATAGATGAATTTGGAATAATGTAAAAAGTATCACTACAATTATCATAATGTGGATTACCAATATCTCAATCATGATGAGAGATATCTTCTGCTGCAACAAAGTCTTCATGAATATTTGGATCTTTATTCAATAAATTGAAATCATGACAACATTCGGGATATAAAAGGTCACCTGAAAATGTGCCTTTGCAAAACAAATAAAAGGCAGCATGAAAATATTCCAAAGAGATGATATTGGCAATAGAAAGAGATCGGTACCAATCATGAGAAATTCCCTCTAATGAAAAACCAAAGAGTTTGATTTGAACATCCTCATGCACAATTTGCAACTGATGAATGAAATCATGAAAATCCAACAAATGTTCATCTAGCACTTCCCACTCTTCTCCTTGAAATCTGGGAATACTATTTTCCCATTCATCTCTACAAGGCACTAGATTAGGGAAACCAACAATCTTTGAAAAATCACAGAAAGCGTATCTCTTAGCTAAGATCTTATTCATTTCATACCAGTGAAGTCGCCAAAATATTTCAAAACAATGGAGTCACCATTGAATCTGTCCTTCATGGAGTCGTCAGATAGATGATTACAACCGAAAATATGTCCTGACTTTTTCTATCATCAAAGTTGGATCTTGTCATCTCCCAAGGAAGCTGAGCTTCAATATCCTATCCCCGACAATGCCGCCAATTTTTTATCACTCTAAGAAAATATTTTAGGTTGTATCTCAAAGATGCCTAGTAACTTAACTATTCTTGCAATTGTTCACTCAATGATGGGTAATGATTGGATCAAGATGAATATCTAACTTACTAGATTGTATATTCAAGACTGTCTAGTCATACTCAAACAGTGTAAGGCCTTCAAGAGATATAATTAGATAGGTTGTGTATCAAATAGAACAGAAACTAATCACATCAACCAAATCATACATATATAAAACAATAGATATGATGGGACTAGAAACTAGTATAATAACTTATGATCCTTTGCTCAATAATTATATAGTGAGATGATAGTCACCAATGGATTATATAAACATAGACAAAGAACAACATTCACTCATAAGCATAGATAGAAAGGAAAAGGAAGATCTGACAATATCAATGAAAGAGGCTTGCAGGCTGACTATATTAAGAAAGGGTCTCTGTTACAAATTAAGCTTAGTAGAACTCAAAATCAAACCCCTAGTTCATCAAATGTTCTTGGCTTTATATCCTTTACAACAGATATCTAGATCCTAGAAAATTGGATCAATTTTGCTTAAAATGGAAAGTCAAAAACTGTTTCAGGAGAATAAGAAAAGATCCTATAAAATAGGTAAACTCCTTATCTCAAATGGTCTTTATGTCCTCATGATCTTCATCAGTTGCAGGAATCCTTCCAAGGTTGATAGATATGGTCAAAGAATGCCACCTTAAGGACAGGTCATTATTTTTCCAAAAATAGACAGGAATCTTCATCATTTCCTCTTTGCTGGCACCTTCAATACTGTGATAGAACACTAATAATGGTGTATTAAATTATTATCTATCATTAGAAACCGTCCCTGAGGCACCTAGATAAGGAAAATGTGGATCTATACAAAAATAATGCCTCTCTACCCTGTCTGTGCTTTCAGTGGCTAGGACAGGAAAAATTTGATCATGTTAGACACCGAAAGCTCCTCTTTCGGTGGCTAAGGACAGTTGAAAAATCTTACCTAAGCCATTGAAAGTTGTTTTAAAACTGGCTTTCAAAATTATAAAAATGCATTTCCTTCCATCTTTCTCATCTTCAATTCTACTCCTTTGGGGCTTCTACAGCTGCTGCAAGGTCCTCCAGATACAAGTAAGGTACCAACATCATTCATATCCAATGTATAAATGAATTTTTTGTGGCCTTTGGTCATAATTGGAGTATATATTTGTAGTTGGGATGTATGTAAAGAAGCACCGTTGATGTCATTAGTAGAACGGATAGTTGTATCAAGTAGAACATAATTTTCAGAACTTAGAACTTCAATAGAAGTATTATCATTCATTTCTTTACTTAGTCCGTGATATTGGAGCCATTATTGCTTCAATATCCCATATGAATACTTCAGAACCAAGACCCCCTGAGGAAACAATATTTCTATCTTTGATGTTGTTGTAAGACATGTCACATAATCAAAATGTTGATGAAGAGTTCTAGTAAAAACACCATCAGAGAAAATACACCAAGTCTTAAGTGTAGTGTCTAAAGAATAAGAAACAAGTATCTCACCTGTGAGGATCACATCGTTTACCCAGTCAACATGGGATTCAAATGTTACATTGCAAATAACAGAATTGTTTTCCAACTCCCATCTTTTTAGCATGTCATCTCGACTACCACTGAACAGCAGAAAAAAAAAATCATTTCCACCGTGCAAATAACTTTGACATCACCAAGCAATTTATCATTGATCAATATATCTAATCATTTGCATCATTTAAAACATATGTTAACCACTTATCTCTTTGAGGATGGAATGAATTTGAAGTATTCCCTATACTTCCCACATGGTGTATTGCAGAAACATCTGATCGCATGCGGCCTAATGACTGTAAAAATTCATGCAAGGGATATATCCCTTGTTTCATGGAAGTTTTAGGTATATATGATTAGAAGTAGAAAATAAATTGATAACAGAAAAAGACTCGACGCTTTGAATTATTGACTCATGGCTTGAATGTGGCATTGACCTGTCAAGAGTGCATTTTTGTTCGCTAACACACTCAATGAAGAGTTGTTCTGAGGAAAGATCAACAATTATGTATCCCTTCAAACCTTTGGGGTATCCAACAAAAATGCACTTAGTGCTCTGTAGATCAAGTGCCTTCCTATTTTTAGAGGGAATCTGGGCCCATTCACGTGAACCGAAAATATGAAAGTGGGTCACTTACGGTTTGAGGCCGCTCCAAGCCTTGTAGGGGGTCTTATTCTTGATAGATATATGGGGATATCTGATTTGGATGTATGTCGCACAATTAAGTTCTTTGTCCCATAGTCTCTGTGGTAGTGAATTTGCATGCAGTATGCAAGATGTCATCTCTTTTAGTGATCTATTTTTCCTCTCAACAACTTCGTTTTCCTGCGGATTATAGGGAAATTTTTGTTGCAACTGAATCTCTACCTCATGGAAAAGATTATGGATATCATGATTGACATACTCTCCCCTATTATCAGTTCAGAGGATTTTGATTTTCTTTCCAGACTATGTCTCAACCAGGGCTTTGAAATCTTTGAGCTGTTGAAAGACTTCATATTTTTTCCTAAGAAAGTAAATCCATGTAAAACAAGAGAAATCATCAGCAAAAATGAGAACAAACCTCTCTTTTCTGATAGATGGATACAGGAAAGGACTCATGAGGTCACTATGGATAATATCTAAAGGCACGAAAGATTTTTGAGACTTTCCTTTGTTGAATTTCTCTTGAGGGTGTTTTCCAAGAATACATCCCTCACATACTGCCTTGGAGAAATGGATTTCTGGTAGACCATCAACCAAAATTTTCTTTCTAATTTGTTGCATATATCTGAAATTCAAATGTCCAAACCTTTCCTGACATATCCTACTAGTTGCATCAACATGGGTAAGCAGTAAAGAAAAATCTGGTTTAATAAACTTAGAAAATGTATACAATCTAGATTGATAATTTACCTCACCGGTAGAAACCCTGGAGTTGGTTTTCATGTCATATATTTCCACTTCATTTGGTGTGAATATGAATTTATTTTCGCTGCTGGAATTTGTCATCTGATACATGAAGAGAAGGTTGACAAAAAGTTTGGGAACATGCATCACATTCTCAAAGCTTTCATTGGTGATTTCAATCCTTCCTTTTCCAGTGACTTCAAGTGGAGAGTTTCCCCCCATAAGAATATGAGTACCTTTTCATGAATCCAATGAAGAATAGAATACTTGTGTGGCATCCATGTGATCTGATTCTCCTGAATTTACGATCCAGGCATCAGGAGAGGAGTTGATGGAAATCAAGGCATGGCTATAATTGCCTTTCTTGGGATTCTGATCTGCTGGCTTCTTCTTCTTGGCAACCTCTAGGATGTGGTCTCCAAGGTTGTTTTGTTGAATTATTTGAGTCATTAGATCTATTTTTTTTTCATACATGTGGATTCTAGATGGAATCCTTTGTGATAGTATGTGCATTTCTCCCCTTTTCTTCCCTTTTCCCCTTTGGATTTAGAGGCATCGGTGAAGGGTTTTGAGTACCCTTCCTTCTTTGTATTGGCATGAGATTTCCTTTTTCATTTATCTTTATATTTATGATATTTATGGCTTCCATATTGCAAATTAAGTGCATGCACCTTTGGGCCTTTGATTTTCCCATGTTGATGAGCTTGGTTTTCTCTTGTGCCAGGAATTTGATAAAGTCCTCAAGATAAGGCATCTTTCAGGTGGATCCAGAGGTGAATCTAACTGAATGGAATGTGGAAATGAACACAGAGAATTCAGGACCAATTTTCGCGAGAATGGTGAGAACTATTTGTTTCTCCTCAGATTTATCAACCCTGCAAGCTTTGAGTTGCGATAGTAAATCATTGAATTTTGCAAACAAATCTTGGATATTGTCGAAGCTTTTTGGATCCAATGTGAGCAATTACACCTCCAGCATGCGTCCCCTCATCTCATCCTATTTTCCAAATATCCCTTCCAAGGTGGTCCAGGCTTCATTCAGAGTCTTATAGGAAGATATGTGAAAAACGAGATCGAGAGAAATAAGACTGCAAATTGTTCTGAATGCTTCATCCATTTGATTTAAGTACTTGGATTTTTCTATGGATGATGTTGGTTCTATGTATGTATTCAATTTTAACCTATACAATCCTCTGGTTCAAATATGTATGACTATTTTATCCTTCCATGCAAAGTAATTGTAAGGTGTAAGAATGAATTATTTTGGGAAATCCATCTTTCTGTTGTCTTCAATCTTTTGTACCTACAAAAACGTTTGGTGTATATTTTACTTAGTAGTTTTTCAGCTTTGATACCATGTAAATGTGTTGATCCTACACATAATATATCTATCTAGAAAATACTGCACACATTTGCAGAGAGAAATTAAGAAAGAAGAAGAAGGAGAGAAAGAATGGAGGAATTCTCATTAATGGTAATGAATAATGAATAATTTACACATGATATACTATGTATAACTTAATGAATGTGAAATGGAGGAGAAACAATGCACCATATTGGTATTCTAGAGTGATATGTACACACACCAATAGTTACGGGAGTGAAATTCCACCTAGACTAATCTCTTAGGAAGTTACGGGAGTGAACTGCCACCTAGATTAGTTAACTAGTCAATCAGTCTTCAGTTAACTGATTGAAACATAGTGTTGTGAGGAGTAGATCAAGGAATCAAGGGTAATGCGTCAGTCTGGTGATGAAACCAAGGCAAGTGTGCATTAGCATGGTGATGATCCCAATGTTACATGGTGACAAAACCAATGCAACATCTAGACTCAACTCAACTAGTCAAACTAAAGTGTCAACTGAAGAGAATATTATTCAGGTGGAATATTCTCTCCTAAAAAATAGGAAACTGGATAATGACTAATAATGAATAATAAAAAATAAAAACCTTAGGAAAAATAAATCCTAGGTGTGTAAAGTAACTCCAATAGATGTCTGCTCAACAAGCAGTTCATATAGTGCTTTCTCTACCACTGAATTGCAGTTCAAGAGAGTGTATATTTATAAACACATTTCCAATAGAGAAATGCACAATTGTATTTAAAACCTCCCTTTTACTAAAACAAGATCCTAATGATTCAAAAGATCTGTTGTACCAATCTATTATTGATTACTACATTGAATGCCCACATGCTATTAATAATATATATCTCATTGAGTTTGTCTGCAAGTACCAAAAAAATGGTACACGCATATTTAAAAGGAAAAAAAAACAAAGGTAATATGATTAGTCAAATACAACAAATACATTGACTATGAAAATTTATTCATAGAGAAACTATTTCTATATGTGCCATTTGAAAAAAGTAAACATACATTAAAACATAGCTTGCCTACATGGCACACTCCTTATAGTTTTCATGAAAGTACAATACAAGGGAATGAAGCTCACTTTACATACAATATCAAACTAAGTTGGGGAAATATGGAAAGTTTGATTCAACAACTAGATAATTTCCTTGTCGATATTGATGACACATTGAAAAAATGAGGAACAAATACACCTCATTGTGAATAGTACAATTTTCAAGTAGGCATGCAATGTGCTAGAGGAAAAAATATGAAACGATCAATTAATCTTGGGATCCATGTAACAATCCATCCATTTTTTCTTGAGAATAAATAATATCACATACTTAGAATAATGTTGAATAGAGAAAAACAAGTAATAGTCAAATACATTTCCCTAAATAAATTAAAGGACATGCACACGACATTGTACTTGTTTCTTATAGGTGGAGCAGGAATAGGGAAACAATTCACAAGAAAAATGATATTCCAAATGCTTATATGAATACATGATGCAGACAATACAATTGTTCCTTTGAAACCAAAGGGATTGATATGGGCATACACAAGTAAAGTTGCTTACAATGTAGGTGGAACAAAAATCAATTCTACATTTATAATTCCTTTCAATAAGTCTCAGTTCCTTCCACTTATAAAAAAATGTTAGACGCCTTAAAAAATATTTATTGGGAGTTACAACTTGTCTTCATTAACGAATCCTCTATAGTCGAAGGTGGATCCCTATTCTCCATTGAAAATAGAATAATAAGTACAAAACATATACAAACAAAGTACTTTGGAAACACATATATGGTTTTCTATGATGATATTTATCAAGCACAACCCATACATGATTCCCTAATATTTGAACACCCTACAATGAATGTTGGTCCTAAGTTTTGCACCTGACTGTTAAACGGAAGCACTAGGACACATTAACTGTTGGAATGATTGGTTTTTATGAATTAAGTTTATTGGTTAGCAGATGGGTAGGTTTTCAAGGACAAGGATCAAGTTGGACAGTTTAACAACATTCACCACAATGTTTCCCTTAGTGAGTGGAATTCATGTTGGTGTAACAGATAAAAGATGCAAGAATAGAACACATAAAACTAACAAGCATACAATTTGTTACTTGTAGCTAGAAATTTCAGATCTAACACATTATATTAAACCTAAAACAACATTTGAAAACACATTTTTCAATATCTTGTAAACACATTTATCTAAAATAGAAAGAATTTTTTCTTTGTAAGACATTCAATGTGCATCCAAATAAGAAGAAAATACAAGTAAGATTGAGAAAAGAGATAGATTGTTCACTAGAATTTATATTCATCATCATCCAAAACTATATCCTGATATCTTAATCTCCCACCAAAAATTGAACCCTTTTACATTAAAAAATCCATCTATTATCTCTATCCAAAGAGGGTTCGACTACCTACCCAAGATCTAACTCTAAAGTTCCACTTTACATCACCAACCGACCTTGTAGGTACAACTTCACTACCACTCCTTAACTACAATTTGTAAACATTTCTTTGACTTGAGTGGATTTAGGTTGAAGTGATAGTTCCTAATTCTCCATCAATTTGACCTCAAAAACAATTTTTTTATCAAAAGATAACATCTTATTACTAGTGGCATCAGTTCCTCTTACTAAACCAAAACAAAATTATATTAATGCAACTGGAATTCATTGTTGATAACTGAAGTAAAACAAGTGCATAACAAAAAATCTTCAGAATTTGTTTTCTGGTGCTTCTTTTGCAGTTTCCGATACTTTTTCTAGAGCTTCGTGTGTTGTAGTTCAATATCTTGTTTTTGTTGCTAAATAGTTTGAATTTGCTGCTTCATGTCAACATTTTGTTGTTTCAGAACTTGCACCTGGTGGTTGTCATCCATCTCCCTATATGATTCAACCTTTGGATTGATCAATCTCTTTACCTTGATTCCATCCTTGATCCCTTGTTTCTCCTCTGGAACAAGTCTGTTGAGGTTAATGGACAACTTGAATTTCCTTGGCCTCATTTCATACCTAGGTGCTTTCTCATGTTTTTGATCAATTTCCTCTCATAGGTTGTTGCATCCTCGACATTTTTCCTTTGATATCTGGTTTTACATCATGTGGAACCTTCTCATGAATTATATTTTCATATGGAGCTATGTCATCAGAGTCTTTCTTAGGGTCTAGGACAAAGTCCATCACATTTTCTTCTTATTCCAGATTTGCAAGGTACTTTGTTTTTCAACAACATACTGTATACATGATGTTTCCCTTTATTGTATTTCTTCCTTTCCTTATCCCCTGTCATATCTTTCAATGTATGGATAGTTATTTCATCCATATTGAAAAAAATTTAGAGGTCCTCTTCAGTGTGCTCATCCCTAGTTATTATGGGATTTTTCTCTTTTAAGGACAGGTCAAATAGTGCATTGGAATTTAACCTCAATTGGTTTGCGAGCTTAGTTTTTTTATTAGGTTTACTAATCATTTCAAGGACCTGGATCCCTTTTCTCTTTTCACTCTATTTTTCCTCATGAGATTCCTTAAACAATGTGTCTAGAGGCACAAATTGTGTTGAAACTATCTCGGGACTGGGTTGTTTAACCCTCCTCTGCCTTCTTGTTTTTGACTTAGGAATTTTATCTTGTTGCATGGTCATGGACACAGGATCATATTCAGAATTTTTAGGTGAAAATGGAACTTTTGAGGTGGATTGTTCCTCTCCCTATCTAATATAAAACTTACTTCTTTCATTTTCCCTATGTTTTATTGTAGAGGATCTTAACTGTCTTCATCAGGTTTATTCTTTTGGTGGAGTAATTGATCTGGATTTCTCATATTGGGTTCTCTCTTTTCTAGATGTGGTATTCTTTTTAGCATGCTGGGAAAATTTCAATGAACACCCAGGTTCAGGAGAAACCATGGTTTCTTGGTTAGTCTCATCCCTCTATTCTGGTGACTGTAGATCAACTTCATGTTCCTCTTGTTGTTGATCAATTCCCTGCCCTTCTTCTTGTAACCCTATAGACTGGAGAAAATACTTCAAAGGAATTTCTATTTCATTTAAAGAAAATAGAACCAAATTTTTAATAAATCCTTAGTGATATAAAATTCTATGAGTATATTCAAGGTAATTTTGGATTCTCTTATACATTTTAGTTAAGATTTTAAGCAAAAAGAAGGGAAGGTTTAATTCCTTGTCACCATTTAAGTGCATAAGAAATTGAAGGTGATAACAGTGAACGATTGAGAAATGACCTTATCCTCTTATATACCTTTGGACTGCAGTGAGAATGCCTCACCACTCTTATTTAATCCACATAATTGATATGTCCTAGCTCCAATTAGGGTTTTGGTGTTCTGCCACCAGAAACTTGTTGCAAATTTCAATTGGCAGTTTTTTATTTTTCAACCATCTTTCGTCACTGATCGAGAGAGATAACACCCCAACAATGAAGTGCTCTATCATATGAATGGTGGTGTCCCCGAGTTTCTTTTGAAACCCATCAAAATTCTGTGCAAAGAGAAGGGCCACTCCTGTGTGATGCTCGTTGAAAGATCATATAAAATCGAACCATTATGCTCTGATAAACATATCTCTAATTTCAGGTATGGATTCAAATAGTTTGATCCCATTTGGATCTATTATGTTCAATTTCCAATGATCTCAGGGACACACCATTGTGTTCTCTCTTCTCCTACTATAAGTGATGGTCAAATGTATGTTATTTTTCGGGTTCCTTTACCACCTACAATACGTATTACACACGACCTTGCAATAATAACAGTTCAACGTGAAAACCTGCATGATCCTTAGCACGAAGTCTATAATGATGGTTAAATTTGTGGTAACAAACGTGATCTTGAGTGAAAAAAGAGATGAAAACCCACGCGAGGTTCCAATACACCTTATTCAAATTTTTAAATATTTTTTTAACGTTAAAACTAATAAAACACCGCATTTTGTTTTGTTTGCAAGAATAGGGGCATTCTTCCAATCAATATATTTTTACATCAAATGCCTAAGTTAACCTGTTTGCAACCCAGTAGTGACATAACCAATGGTTATGTGCCTCATTCAATTTAAGTCATGGCTTGTATTAAACTTATAAGAAAGGAAATGATGAAAAACAATAGGAAGGTAAAATCAAATTAAATTGACTCAACACACCGTTGAAGAGAAAGTAAGTAAAACTAGGCTGACAGATGGATGGGCTGGTAGAGGGATAGAATGAAGAGGTGAATACCTAGGATTTAACATTAGCTCCAACTGGGGGATAACACTTCCATGTGATGTTCTAAGAGAAACAGACAGTGTGACTTATCTCTTTATTCCTCCTTGTCACCAATCACCTTTACTCTATTTACCAGCCATGTTACCTATCTTATTTCAACTAAAAATCAAATCTACAACTATACCCAGTTCCTTTATTAGGATATGGAGTCTCTTATTTAAACAAATCTACTGGATCAAACTAAAAATCCAAACAACTATGTACAAAATGAACCACCTCTAGTTCATTTGGAAATCCTTTAGGAAGTGCCCATTGACTGGGCCTCCAAATATCTCATTATCATCCCGATTTTGAAATATAAATGTATTATTATCCATAACTTTGGCCACTTTGAAAGGGCGAAACCAAAGTTGATCAAACTTACCATTCTTGGGTTTATCCTCCCTTCTAACCTCCCACCTCAAAACCAGATCACCTTCTTGAAAACTTTCCTTTTTGGTTTTCCTATCAAAGGCTTCCTTGACCTTCCTATGGTAGGCCTCATTATTCTTATTCAATACTTCTCCCCTTTTTTGAACTTCAATAATCTGAAAAAAATATTCTTTAGATGTCATCAGGCTCCTCCAATTCCTACTACAAAAATTTCAACACCGACAGGCCAAGATGAGTTGGAAAAACAACATCCACTCCATAAACTAGCTAAAATGGAGAGGTTCCCAGTGATTTCTTAGTGTTGATCTTGTCAGTGAATAAGGCATACCTCAACTTGGAAACCATTATTTTTTATTTTCATCATGCAGCTTCTTAATGATCCTGATGGGGGTTTTATTTGATGACTCAACCAACCCATTTCCCTGTGGGTAATATGGTGTAGAGTGTGTCAAGATCATGTTGTGATTCCCACATAAATCAATCATGGATTTGGATTTTAATGCTAGAGCATTTTTTGTTACCGATTTCCTAAGGCATCAAAACTTGAAAAATATGTTTGTCTACAAGAAATTCATGATCACCTTATCAGTAGCATTCTTGGTAGGAACAACTTCAATCCACTTTGTGAAGAAGTCAGTCACAGTAAGAATCCACTTGTGATGTCCCCTAGAGGGTGGGTTTATATCACCTATGAAATATAGGCCCCATTTTTTAAATGGACAACTATTTTTAATGGGTTTTAGGGGAAGTGAGAGCAATTTCTAGTTTCCAACAAATTTATGACATTCTTCACAAGCTCTGACCATGGAAAACACATCAAAAAATATGGTGGGATAGTATTATCCAACCCTTACAAATTTAATGGTTGTATCTTTATTATGTTGGTTCCCTCCACAAAATCCCCTATGGATATCTGTTATGATCTGTTTAGACTCATCTTCATTTAGACATTTTAGCAAGATATCGGCAGGGTCTTTCCAATATAAATTCTGGTTCATGATGCAGTACTTTGCAACCTTCAATTTAAGAGACCTAGTTTTGGATTTCTCCAATTCTGGTGGACATTCTAGGTGCTCCAAGAAATAAACAATATCTCTTTACCAGGGTGAAAGAGAATATTGTTCAAGTACCTGTATGGTGTTCTTTCCATCCTGCATCATTGGAGCATCTAATTAGGTAAAGGTATGGTGCAATTCCAATGCTTTGTAGTTTGAATCAGATAATCTCTTTGCAAGGACCTGTACCTTAATCATATTAGTGGGATTTATGTCTAGGTCATATTCTAAAAGTTTGACTAACCATTTTCCCCTCTTCCCCTTACTTTCTGGTTGGACAAGAATTTACTTCACACTGCTTCTAGGAACATAAGTTGTTATGCTGGACTGCAAAATATAAACCTTGAAGGCCTTCAAGGATTTCACTAATGCATAGGTATTCTTCTCCAATATTTCATATTTTACTTCAACATCCCTGAGTGCTTTGGTGAAGAAGGAAATGGGTTTCTCATTCCCTTCTTCTTTCTTTTGCAAGAATATAACATCAATAGTCTCCTTAGAGGTAAAGGAAAAAATCATGAATTCTTTGGAATAGTCTGGACTAACCAAAGTAGGGGATTCAATCAAATCCTTCTTTATGTTTGTTTGATGTCGGTATCTTTTTCCAACATGTTATTAATAGGCCTGATGATCTCAACAAAATTTGGCACAAAGTGCCTCAAAAAAATTATTTTTCATATGAAAGATTGGATGGCCTTCTTATTCTTAGGGATGTCAATTTTTTGAATAGAATCTACCCTTACCAGGTTTATCTTTATCCCTCCTGTTGATATAATGTGACCTGGGATCTTTCATTCTAACATAGAAAAATGTGATTTTTTGGGATTCAAAGAGATTTCATACCTTCTGCATTTTTTAAAAAATTTCTCCAGGTGTTGTAGATGTTCATCATTAGATTTTGAGAATTTGGTGATGTCATCAAGGTATATAACCATGAACTTCTCCTTTTAACCCACAAATGCAATGTCCATGGCCTTGCAAAAGTTGGCTCCTGCATTCATCAAGACAAAGGGCATTTTGTCATACATGAATGTGCCCCATGGGGTAGTGAAGGTTGTTTTTTCCTTGTCTTCTTCAAGCATTGCTATTTGGTTATATCTAGAATAACCATCTAGCATGGAAATTATGTGGGAAACTACTACCCTTTGTAAAATATTCTCCATTGTGGGAAATGGATAATTGTCTTTCAATGAACACTTGTTCAATTTTCTGAAGTCCACACACAAGCATATTTTTCCACTCTTTTTCTTGACATGAACCAAGCTAGCCACCTAATATAAATATCTTAAGGGCACAATGATTTTTGCATCAAGCATTATTTTCAATTTTTTTTCAATCATAGACATTAGTAAAGGATTGAATTATCTAATTTTCAGCCTAAATGGCTTTGAGCCTACCTTCAAAGGAATCTTGTGCTAAATGATGTCAATATCAAAGGTCTTCAATTCCTCATAAGACCATGTAAAAATATCAACAATTTTTTTCATGAGGATTTCACACATATTTCTTTGATCATCTGGCCATGCTCTCGATAACTTGACAATTTTGGGATTTGTAGCTATCTCATTATTGCAGTCCAAAACCTCTAGTTCCTGACTTTGAATGATATCTTTCCTAGAAGCATCATTGTTTTCAAACAACCTTTCCAGTGGTACTAATCCCCTTGGGATATGATTTGATTTGAACTATGCAATGTTGTGTCTAGCCACCTTGTTCAGAAAAGGAGGTGTCTGCTGATTTTTTGTTTCATCTTCCTTGTTCTCTTGATCAATGGATATATTTGAGAATTCCTCAATGGTTTGCAGAAAACTCTTCAGCTCCAGATCATCACTAAAAACATGCTAGTGCTTAACATTGTCTGGTATAGTTTTCCTGTGCCTAACCTCCACCTCATATTTAGAATTCAGACCAATGGGAAGCCTGGAGGTACTAGCAGCCAAAGATAGAGAATATTCCCTTTGATTGGCCTCTCTGGGGACAAAGGAAATATTGAATGCTAGGAAGAAAATGTCAACTATGTCCCATAATTCATTTATACATTGTTTCAACCTCAGATGTCTTTCTTGATAAATTTCCTTGACCTAATTGAAAACTAGTTCAGAATCACCAAATACTGTGAATTTTTCAATGGCCATGTCTTTAGAAGCTCTCAACCCCAACATCGAGGCTTCATACTCTTCTATATTTTTAGTTGTTTCAAATTCTAGTTTGTATGAGAGTGTAACCACCTCCTTTTAAGGGGAAATTAGGACTATACCAGCACAAAAACCCTCCTTTGAAGATGAGCCCTCAAAATACATCTTTCAGATTTAATTTCCTTGGTTTACTAGTGGATGATTTTTGGATTTGTTGCCTGATATTTCTGGAACATCATCATTTATATGAAAAAATACATGACCCAATTTCATCCTCAGCAGTATAAATTGGATGATTACATGGCTTCTGATGATCACTCATAATGTATTCCAACTTGAATTCTCTGTATATTCTTCTATGTTCTCATCCGAAAATAGGGATGGTTGTATATGTAAGATCCATCTATATGGATCCTCCTACTTTCTTGGCCCATGTCCTGAATAAAATCATGCGAAACTTGGGGGGTATATCAGCTACAACAATATACATAATTACACTTTTCATGGATGTTGAGTGTTATGTACCCAAGTGGATCTACAAATATAATCACCACAAATGTTGAATAAACAATAGATCCAAAGGACAATATAGAAGAAATCAAACTTTATTATATCAAAACTGTTGAGGTAGGGAAACACCATAAAATGCATCCTATTATGGAAGGGATCCTCTCCTGTTCACTTGCCTCTTCGAGGGGGAATCCTCCTATTGAGATACAACTCACAAATACAATATTTTTCTTCATGTACCATTACATTGCTTGTGTTGATACTTAGAGGGGGGTGAATCAGTATCAAGTACAATTTATAACCTTTTTCAACTTATACTTAAACCATTCAGTTATATCCAATGAGCAATGAACAATAGTATAAGAGTTACAGCAATACACCACAATACACCATGCATAATGTATGATAAATAATCAATAGTTATTGTTCAAGGGAAGTAATGACTTCCAAAGGTAGCTACAGCTTCCAAATGTAAAGGGAGGGATAAACCTCCAAGAGGAAGATACAATCCTCCAATATCAAGAGAGATTTGAACTCTCCATCATTGCCCCTTCCTTCCACCCAATAATATACGAGATATAATAAAAATTCACATTAAATCATCACAATCAACCAATCATCACATAGAACCTGATAATTCTTCCTGAGACTTCTTCAATTTCTACAATTCTTCAATTCTTGGAGTACTCTGATCCTGTATATAAATTTACTCAATGTATTCTCTGAAACTCCTCCAAGTTTCACTCCTCGAATCCTCCCCAAAAAGAAGTTATAGAAAGAATGGTAGACTTTATTCAATTTTGGTCTATTCAGGAGAGTGAACTTGCACAGAATGCCCCACACTCAATATTTAACATCTGATTATGAAACTCACACACTAGAAACTAAAGTCTGTACTCTTTCCAATGAAATTTGTCCCACTTCATTTGGATTCTCTATGAATAAGTTATGATTGTTTTACAATGAACACTTGTTTATTGACTAGCTTCAAGACTGGTCACAAACCCTATCTTCCACAGAGTGTATCTCCATAATTATAGCAAATAAAAAGATAAACTTTTTGCCACAAGTACCTTGATATGTCTTAGAACACATCACCAAAAGACTTCATCCTCCCTTGAAATATGGCCTTCTTTACTTTTGATTTCCTCTTAAATTCGACTTGTGTATAAAATGAATGTATAATGATATTTATTTATACCATTTATGTCACTTCCTTTTGACATTAGGGCCGACCTGAAACTTTCTTATTTTGTAATTCTTTTCTTTAATTATCTTTAGGACCTACATGTACTTCCTTCTTCAATTCACTTTGTCATCTTCAAAAATTCATTTCTCCTCAACCATGAGGATCCACGTGACATGCCACTTATCACCAGAAACAACATGATGTATACTATCCATCCATGGGCATTGTATATGCATGTGCATTGTCCTTCATATCCAAATACCTTCATCAATATTGCAGTCCAAAACCCATGACTAGGGTTGACATCAATGATATCAACCAATCTTCCAACAATCTCACCCTTTGTCATTGATGGCAACACTCATTCTCCCCCTTTTTCATTGATGGCAACACTCATTCTCCCCCTATAATCATGATCCCAATTTCTCTCCCCGTTTGACATCAATCGAAAAGGGTAGGGCTTCTCCCCTTGAGTTTAATGGTAAAAGGTAACTCTCTTCTTTGGGGTTGCTCCCCCTGAACATGTGGCACTCAATAATACTTCATCCTTATTTTTGGTCTTTGGGACTTTTTCTTTCTTGGAATCCTTTTATGTGGCTTCTATCTTCTCTCTCTTCTTCATGTCTAGGATGTATATGTTGTTCGGTCTTCTTGTTGTAGTTGCAACCAATCTTCTTGAGTTTGATTTTACATTTTCAAGATTCAAACGTAAGAGTGTATCCTTGATCAAACATTTTACTAACACTGAGTAGATTATGATTCAAGTCTTCAACCAATAGGACATTCTTTGCTTTTACATTTTTTTTTCCAAGTTCTACTACACCTTCTCCAAGTATTTTGGAAGATGAGTCATCTCCAAATGCAACATTTCCACCCTTTCTCTTCAAGATGATGAATTTTTCTTGATCCCCGGTCATGTGTGAAGAACATCCACTGTATATGTACCATTCATCTTCTTCTTTACATTCTTCAGTGGATAATTTTATTCGACAATCTTCATTGTTTGGAATCTCTTTTCTTCTCCATACTATGGTTGGCATAGAGGCATCTTCATTCATATATCTGCAATCTCGTGCTTTGTGTCCAAGATAATTACATTTGTAGCATACAATATTTTTGTCCATCAATGGGGAAAATGAATTATAACCTTTTTTGACAACTCCACGATTATTTCCATATCTTCTATTTACACCATTCATGTTTCTTGTGTATTTGTTCATTTCATTGATTCTGCAATTAATTTCCTTATGTCCAAAATGTTTGCAAGTATAACAATGACCAAGAAAGAAATTTTGATACCTTGGAGTAAGTAGCCTTCTTTGTGATGTAGTCCATCTGGGTTCATGATCTACTCTTCTGTAGTTTCCTTCATACTAATTGAATCTTCTTTGATTCCTGAAGGTAGGAGGTCTTCTTGGATATTCATCTCTTTTGTAATCATTCCTTCTTTCTGGTATCCTGGTCCACTTCTCATCAATTTTCTGTGTAGCTCTTTCTTCAACCTTCTTGTTGGTATTTGCATCTTCTTTGTATGAAGTTTCACCCATCCATCCAAGATGTGTTAAGTCTTTTGACACTTGAGAATTTCTTAAGCTCTTTCTCAATGAGACAACTTCTTGTTCAAGTTTCTCACAATCTTCTTCTTTCTTCATCATTTGGACCTTCTTTACTTCTCCTATTCTTCTTGCTTCTTCGAGTAGAGTTTTCAAGGAAATGGTTTCTTCTCTTAGTTTCTCAAAGTCTTCTAATTGTTTCTTCAAGATTACAACTATATTTTCACAACTACCCAATTCACTTTTTAGTTTTCTACACGTGTCTTTGAGTTTGCTATTTTCAATCTCAACATGCTTCAACTTTTTAAGATTCTCATCTTCTTGTTGAATCATTTTTTCTTCATGATTTTATTCTTCTTCATTGAAATTTTCTTCTTCAGTGTCATCTCTTTCAATCCTTGGATGAGGACATTCAAATTCAACATGTCCTACTCCTTCACAATTAAAGCAAAAGAACTAACCTCTATTTTCTTGTTTGAATTATGAGATGTTGTAATTTGCTTCAACTTCTTCTTCTTATTATGCTTCTTCCCTTGCATAAAGGTCTTGTATCTTGTCCCAAAGCTCTTTTGCTGATGCACATGATCCCACCTTGGATTTTACAGAATCTGTCAATCCATCCAGGATGGTATCTATTGCCAATTTGTTGTTCCTTTTTCCTTCCTTCTGTGTTGCAGTCTTTAGTTTCTTCAAAGCATTGTATCGTGAAGAAACTGAGAACCAAACATCTACCCCAAGAGATTTCAAGTAAGTTTCCATTCTATTACTCCAGTATTCAAAATTGCTTCCATGAAATGGTGGAATCCCATTTGGAATGTTGTCCTCCATTTCTGCATAGGATCTTCCTTCCAGTGGTTAAATTGTATTGAAGGTAACCTTCTCTGATACCAATTGTTGATACTGAGAGGGGGGTGAATCGGTATCAAGTACAATTTATAACTTTTTTCAACTTATACTTAAACCATTAAATTATATCCAATGAGAAATGAACAATAGTATAAGAGTTACACCAATACACCACAATACACCATGCATAATATATGAGAAATAATCAATAGTTATTGTTCAAGGGAAGTAATGACTTCCAAAGGTAGCTACAGCTTCCAAATGTAAAGGGAGGGATAAACCTCCAAGAGGAAGATAAAATCCTCCAATATCAAGAGAGAGTTGAACTCTCCATCCTTGCCCCTTCCTTCCACCCAAGAATATACGAGAGATAATAAAACTTCACATTAAATCATCACCATCAACCAATCATCACATAAAACCTGATAATGCTTCCTGAGACTTCTTCAATTTATGCAATTCTTCAATTCTCGGAGTACTCTGATCCTATAAATAACTTTACTCGATGTATTCTCTGAAACTCCTCCAAGTTTCACTCTTTGAATCCTCCCCAAAAAGAAGTTATAGAAAGAATGGTAGAATTTATTCAATTCTGGTCTATTCAGGAGAGTGAACTTGCACAGAATGCTCTGCGCTCAATATTTAACATTCGATTCTGAAACTTACACACAAGAAAATACAATCCGTACTCTTTCCAATGAAATTTGTCCCACTTCATTTGGATTCTCTATGAAGACGTTATGACTGTTTTACCTAGAACACATGTTTATCGACTAGCTTCAAAATTGGTCACAAACCCTATCTTCCACAGAGTGTATCTCCATAATTATAGATAATCAAGAGCTAAACTTTTTACCACAGGTACCTTGATATGTCCTAGAACACATCACCAAAAGACTTCATCCTCCCTTGAAATCTGGACTTCTTTACTTCTGATTTCTTCTGAAATTCGACTTGTGTATAAAATTAATGTATAATGATATTTATTTATACCATTTATGTCACTTCCTTTTGACATTAGGGCTGACCTGACACTTTCTTATTTTGTAATTATTTTCTTTAATTATCTTCAGGGCCTACATGTACTTCCTTCTTCAATTCACTTTGTCATCTTCAAAAATTAATTTCTCCTCAACCATGAGGATCCACGTGACATGTCACATACCACTGGAAACAACATGATGTATACTATCCATCCATGGGTGTTGTATATGCTTCTGCATTGTCCTTCATGTCCAAATACCTTCATCAATATTGCGGTACAAAACCCATGACTAGGGTTGACATCAATGACAACAACCAATCTTCCAATAGCTTTAACCCCTTAATATAGTGCTACCATCACCTAAGAACATTATAGAGGAGGAATATTCTAGAAGTAGAACCTTCTAAGAAGTCCTCGTACATTTATTATATCTAACTACCATAGTGGGACTTATTTAATAATATAGTGGACTTAGTCCACCTTACATTGAATGGCCTCCACTATTATCACTATGGGCCCTCTGGGCCCCCCTACTACCTCTCTAGGTACCTAACATTCCATCCCCCTTATGAAAGCGTTGCCCTCAATGCTTTATTTACAACCATATACCAAGGTCCCATTGATAATTGTGTACCATAATGTTGAAGAAGACTCGAGAACCAAGGTCCCATGTAGAAGGGAAAGCCACCATGTTGAAGTAGTCCAACCACCATAGTAAACCTGGGTCCCATGTCCAAGTTCTCATGTGAACTCCCCGTGGAATATTTTGGAACCTAATAACCAACTCAAAATGATGCTCCAAAAAATAACACATGTCATGCGGATCCAAATAAGAAGATAAATCCACACAGTGGAAAACGGTCATAGCAGAATCTGGAAGGAATAATACCACTATAGAATATGCATGATGGACACTGGAAATAATTATTCTCAATTTTTCACATTGATGCTCTCTACATAAGGTGAATTAGATTCATCAAATAAAATATGAAAGTGGTTGTCATCTGAGAAATGACAACTATCGATATACCAATCATCACAATTGGCCTCAAAATCATACCAAACATATATTTCTTGATTATATTCATCT
This sequence comes from Picea engelmannii, assembly GCA_009831015.1. Taxonomy (NCBI): domain Eukaryota; kingdom Viridiplantae; phylum Streptophyta; class Pinopsida; order Pinales; family Pinaceae; genus Picea; species Picea engelmannii. Next base: position 14,959 of record ML844663.1, on the reverse strand, counting down.
CTGATGTCTTCCATAATAAATATCTCCTGCATGTTATCCAATGAATCTTGAATACTACGAAAAATATCATTGAATCCGTTTGTGAGGCCATCTACAAAGTCATCCAATGTGTCATTCAATGTGTCATACCATTGACCTTTGAATGCTTCAGTTAGTTATAGAATTTATTTGAGGGTTTGAGAGTAAATAACCATATGATAACCCTATGAAAAGTTATGAACTCTGCAATCCCACCTCCGTCACCAAAAAACCCAAAAAATAGAACAATAAATTACTGTTGAAAATCGCATCTTTTTTCGGAAAAAAAAAAACCTGAAAAACCATTGAATTTAAAATGCTCATAACTTTACTTCCCGAACTCCGTTTCGACTGATTTTTTTTTTTAAAATGGGGTATTTGTTTGAGAGGAACTTAGATATCCAATTTTTTTTGGCAAAATTCTATACATAAAATTTCATATCGGAACCTGAAGTGCGTCGCCCTATTTTTCCCTAGAAAAAAAAATATGCAAAATGAGAAAAAAAATGTTCCCTTCTTTGGCCAAGGAAAGTGCTTTGATACCAATTGTTATGTACCTAAATGGATCTACAAATTTAATCACCACAAATGTTGAATACATAATATATCCAAAGGAAAATATAGAAGAAATCACACTTTATTATATCAAAACCCTTGAGGTAGGGCAACACCATACAATGGATCCTATTATGGAAGGGATCCTCTCATGTTCACTTGCTTGTTCAAGGGGGCGTCCTCCTATTGAGCTACAACCCACAAATAAAATATTTTTCTTTATGTCTCATTACATTGCTTGAGCCCCTTTATATAGTGCTACATCACTTAAGAACATTCTAGAGGAGGAATCTTCTAGAAGTAGAACCTTCTAATAAGTCCTCTTACATTTATTATATCTAACTACCATAGTGGGCCTTATTTAATAATATAGTGGACCTATTCCACCTTACATTGAATGACCTCCACTATTATCACTATGGGGCCAATGGGCCTCCCCACTACCTCTCTAGATGCCTTACACTGAGAAATAGAAACAACCGGATCTTTAATTAATCCCAAGCATTTAACCTTTTGGAATAAAAAGAGTAAAGGTCCTAGTATGGCTTGGTCATTTCTAGCCCCAATTCTTCCATAACAACCTTAGGCATGGCATTATGAGAGGCCCCTAATTCCATTATGAAATCATGCATGATTGTTTCATGGACATTCAGGGATATGTAAAAAGGTGGGGAAGCATCAGACCCATCTTCAATGTGTGGACCAACTATGATAACAGGATTCTCATCATGTAGGTTGATTACATCAATTGATATAATAGAAGCAGGTGGATTCAAATCCTTCATGATATAGTTCTTGAATGGATCATTTTTCAGTAACTTCGTTAAAGGTACAGGGGTCTTGATCTTACTTAGAACATCCTCTATGTTAAAATAAGTTGGCTTTCTATTTGATTCTTTTACCTCTAGAACAACTAGTTTAGATGGATGTGCTTGATCAACTTCTTTTTATGTATATTTTTTTGGACCTTTCTTGGGAGGATGATATGATTTTTATTCTTAATGGGCACATTTTTTTTGGACCTTCTGGCTTAGGCCTTAAATCATACTTCTTTTTGCGCTGACTTTGAAATATTTCTTCTTCCTTTATATCATCATCAAGCATGTTTTACAACTGGGAGATTTCATAGTCCTGTTTTGTTAGGTGACTAGGATAGAGGTCAGTTTCACTAAACAGTATTGCAGATTCATCTCTAGCATCATTACTCACATCCATCTCTTAAAATTCATTGTTCTAAAAAGGGGGTACAAATCTTTGATGTTTAACATTTCTCCTCTCCCTATGCATGAGTCGAGGGGAATTATTAGGCCTTCTAAAATGATTTGTGTTTCATTTTACAACGTCTTGATATGGCCTATTTGGCTGCTTGGATTCCCATTTTAGTATGTCTATTTCTAAAGTTAGGGATTTTAGGGTTCGGGTCACCTCAACTAGATTTGGGTCATATTATGTTGGGTAAGAAGAAGACAACTCTTCCTTCTACTTGTTTTTTTACCTATCTTATTTATTTTTCAGTTTTTCAGATTCCAAAATGTTAGACTTAACCTCAATGGTTGTATCCTCCATATAAAAAAAAGTGTTGGGCCTCCTCTCCCTTAACAGGAGAGAAAATTCAGCATCAAATGCATTGGCAAATGTGATCTTGGAAGAGGCTTCAGTTGGATTGATATCATCATGGATCTTGTTATACATCTTATTAAACCTCTTGGTGAAATATGATACAGACTCACCGTTCTTCCTTCTTAAAGCCCCAAAATTAGTTATGTAGTACATGTAGTCTCTCTTATCTCCCCATCATTTTAGAATGTCCTCATCCAATGAATGAATACCTATGATGGAATCTGTATTTAGGCCACAAAACCACTTTGTTACCTCTCCATCCATTAACTACACAAACAACCTTATCCATAAATCTACATGTTCAATGTTAAAATTGTCTGCAAAACTGTAAAATGCTACCATATTTTCTTCAATAGTCACCTCTCCCTCTCCATTGTATCTAGGAAGATATTTCATGTAGTCAACAGTTGCGAAGGCATTTCAGTTTTGAAGAAACACTAAAGGTTCATACCTGGATGTAATGATGGCTTCCATCATGTTGACATCCATGTCCGGGATAACTAGGCTTTGAGGCTAAGGAGGATATGTGGGTGTGGTTGATTGAGAATATGATGAGGTAGAAGTTCAGACAAGAGATTTCTGAGGGTTAATCACAAGGGTATTTTAAAAAATGACAACCTCGGGCTACTTCTTGTTGTGGAAAGGGGCAATTTTTTCAGCTATGGACTTTCCTTTTGATGGAAAAGGGTTTCTCTGAGAAATTATAGACTTCCTTAGTTGTTTCTCTGAATCAGAAGTTGTTGTGTCACCATTCAGGTCAAGGTTGACTTGTTATGCCTTAGTATTCTCAGGATTTGATTTCCTGAATCCTTTCTTGGGAGCCAAAATTCCTTAATAGATTTGCATTCAGTGGAGTCACCAAGTGAGAAGATGGTAGTCAGTGTTGTTCCTAATCTTTTTTCACAGTCAAGGATCATATATTATTGTTTTCATTCTCCCATGGAAATATTGCTTCATTACTCTATTCCCTAGAAATGGTGCCAGAAGATGTTGGTCCTAAGGTATCCAACTGACTGCTAAAGGGAATAGCTTTGCCAACTCAAGTGTTGGAATCATTGGTTTTTATGAATTAAATTTGTTCATCAGCAGATGGGTGGGTTTTCAAGCACATGGATCATGTGTTTTGAACATCCACTATCAACATACCAACCACATTTCTTATGTTTATATTGTAGAGCGATTGTACATTCTTCATTGCTATACTGATCGTGCTTTCTTATCCATGTCATTTTCTGAGGTTCTTGTTTGTGACTCTGTTGAGGTTCTTTAGGAGGGACTGTCATTCCGTAATTTTTGGCCATGTGTCCAAAATTGTTACATTTGTAACATTCCACTTCAGTGCTCAAAGATTCAAACCTATTGTAACTTCCTCTCTGTGTTTCACTAGGTATTTTTGAATAACCCCTTTGTGTACGGTTCTCAAAGTACTTATTGTTCATGTTGTTAGCTCTGCAATTTACAGCTTTATGTCCAAAATTATTACATGCATAACATAAACCAAAAAATATAGTTTGATACCTGGTAGTTGAAGATCTTATGAAAGGAAGTGCTCTTATGAATCCTTCTTCTTCTTGAGGCTTGTCTATCTGTTGTTGATTTTGAAATCTGAATCTTCTTAGTGGAGGAGTGTCCATGTAATCTTCCTTGTATATATTATTACCCCTTTTGATTATTTCTTCATAACTTTTTGGATTTTTTTCTTGCTCTGTTGTTTTTGTTAAGAACCGAATATCAATATAGCATAGAAAAACCTCAGAAAAAGTACTCAACACATTGAAAAAGAGATAATTTCAAATAATAATCCTTTTCGAGGGGGCAACCTCCTTTTACCCCACTTAAATGTTCAAGTAGAAGATGATTCAAAATGAAAATGTATCCTTGGTATATATAGGAGACTAGGAGGTATAATTACAACTAATGGCCTAAAGCCAACATAAATAAAATAACATTACTAATATAATATTCCCCAATTAAGGGGTAATGAGCCAATATTAGGGCTTAACATGCCCCTCCCCTTGAGAGAAGTGTTGTCCGCAATGCTTGAGTAACTCTGGATGCTTCTGTATAAAAGACTCATCTTCCCAAGTGGAATCTTCAGCTGGTAGTTTCCTCCATTTAATGAGATAATCTGAAATGGATCTATTCCTCAGCTGGCATATTCTTGTGTCAGTGATGGCCTCAGGCTCCAATATTATTTTTCCTTTTTCGTCAAGTTCTGGAAATATAGTTTGGACTGGGATCTTGTCGCCTATAACCTTCTTTAAGCATGAAACATGGAAAACTGGGTGTACTCATGAAGATGCAGGCAACTCCAATTTGTATGCCATAGTACCAATATTTTGCAACACCTTATAAGGTCCATAGTACTTTGGTGATAATTTATTATC
>ML844662.1:7740-21872 GCA_009831015.1 Picea engelmannii | reverse complement strand
CTGTGTTTGCATTTGTGTTGCAGCATGTTTCAGCATCTGTTCTTCATAAACAATCGATTGCCATCAATGACAACCTTGATCATCTGCGCCTTGATCATCTGCGTCATCTCTGTTGTAGCCATATTTCCAACAGCTTTGAAATTCCCTTGGAGAAGTGTGATTTTCTACTGCAAGTCTTTCCTCCAAAGAAAAGGATAACATATATGCCCAATTGAATGTCAAACTAGTGTCTATGACATAGTACAAGAGAGGTACCCATGTTATTTTGAATGTTTTCCCTATAAATCTTACCTATCATCACCAACACATATTGGTATGGTAGCCTAAGAAGATTTGTGGGATATTCGTTGGATGGTCTGGACTTGATAAAATTTATAGGTTTGTACCAACTCTTTAGGAGTTCCCTAGGGTTGTGTGGGAAATTCTTCACAAGCTTCTTCTCCAATGCCTTTTCTCCTTCCTCTAGATGATAGTAAGAGGAAATCATTGAATCCTGGAAAGAGGTGATTGGGTAGCCTTGGGAATTCATTATGTATCTAATATCAATATTGGAATGCTTCATGTTGATTTTTCAATAGGAAAGGTTTAAGCATGAATTTCATTCCATTTTATCATTTTACTTAAACCATAAACAATTTTTTTGCAGCAACCAAGATCACAAGAAGAAACACCATGCACAAGTACACAAGAAGTATCATGGGAAACACTTCTCAACAAGGGAAGAAAACCTAGCCAATCCTTTTTTATATTCTTCAATAGAAAGACTTCTACCACCAAGAAAACCTAGCACACAAAAGGGTGCTCACAAACCCTAGAAGACTAGGACCCAAGAGAGGTGCACACTTTTCCCAAGAAGATGTACTTGCTGAAATTTCCAAAATCACACTTAAGATATGATTCCTAAATGGAGAATTCACCTTTACTTATATTAGACTAAATCTGTCAACAGAAGTGTCTATTGGAACAATAGGGCCGACCTCAATAACTGATAATATAATTAATAATTACCATATTAATTATCTTTTATATTAATTAACTTTTACATTAAGATGGGGCCGACCTGTACCCGTTTCATTACAAATAGGGTTACAGGTAAGTCTAACTCTTGAAAAATATAGAAAGGGATATCATACACCCACTAGGGGCACATCCATAGGGATGTCCACATCTCTATCTCACTATGTCTCATAGGAGAACCTCACTCACTAGTGCTCAGCCACAATATTACGTTCACTTGTGCTCATCCACAGGAACATCCAACTCAACAGATATTATTTCCCACTACATTACACAGGAGAATCATCTGGAGTTCATCGTCTCAACTCTATGTTCATAGGAGGCGTTGGCCCTTGGTTATGGAAGGTTGCAAAGATTAAGGAAAGAAGCGCGAAGTGCGAACTGAGCGGAAGACAAGTTGACTAAGATTGGGTCGAAGTGACCAAAATAACAGAAAAGACGCAGCGAAGAAAGAGAAAACAAGTCGTTGGATGGGGAGATCGAGGAAGACAGATCAACAAGGAAGATCGATCGTGGATGACTCAGCAAGTGGAAAAATCCACCAATGGATGCTTTGGAGCACCTCGCAAGAAAGAAGGAAAGATAGGTTGGGGAAGCCCTAAAAACATGGGTCAAGTTGACCTAGGGTTTTAGACACCTAAGTTTTTGGTATTTAGGGTTTCTCCCTAAGGTTTTCCAAGAGTCATGCTAATGTATAAATAAAGGTCAAGAGGACCTATGAAGGGTTCGACTAGTTTATGATGAGCGATCGTTGTTATTGTTCAAAAAGAAGTATTGTGTGGGGAGAGAAGTCTGTGTTGTAAGATATTTAGTTGGGTGCAAAGATCAACCTTGTAGTTGGGTGCGCAAAGAGGGAAGAGAGAGGAAGAGAGAGAGAGAGAGAGATCTGCAAGCTAAGAGGGCAGATAGAATTGTATGTTTTATATAATATCAAGAAACACAGTTATGTGGACATAGCCCCAGGGAGAGGGTGAACCACGTATATCCTATTATTGTGTGTGATTGATGTTGTGTTCTTCTAACCTCTTATATATTGTTAATGCGATATTGTGTTAGATCTGAGATATAGTTTGCGCAATAGGCTTAAGAAAGATAAATAATAGCTAGATCTGTGTGAGAGTGTTGCCCTCGATCCACTTTGCATTTCCTTTGGTTGTAGACACCTATGTCCTGCAACCCCCTATAGCTACTTCAGGTGAGACTACATCTGATTTGCAGGTGTTTCCGAAAGGGACAGTAGTTAGGGCTTGTTGGTTCTTTATAGAACTGAATCTTGGGTCTGCCCCTATGCCAACAAATTGTTCCGTTGTTGTGACCAGGATATTCTTGAGGGAATGTCAAGGTGGTTTCCATTGAAGATAGAGATTCAAAAGTGGATAGAAGAAAAAGAGAAGGACTTCGCTGAAGCTCAGAATAAGAAACCTAATTTTAGTATGGAAGACTGGTTGGGAAGGTATATCTTTACTGATATACACGAGATTTTCTTTGGAGGAATTCATAAGGAGCTATATGAGTGGCTAGCCAGATTAGCAGATACCCAGTTTGAGATCATATCTAGATTGTCTGTGGTTTGGATGTCGACGCTAATCAAGAAGTTCAAGAGAATTGATAACGCTGTGTCAAGAGAAGTATATCGCTGGTTTGATAGTACCATTGGAAGGTATATTATTGAGTTTTCTATTGACATATTAGATTCGTATAGCAAAACAGAGAGATATTTCTTTAAGGGGCCGAGAGGAAAATTGTTACAATTTTTTAAGTTGAATATCAAGATGCTATTGCATGAGAAGAACATCTTGAAGATACATTAGTGGGTCAGATTGAAAAGGTTAATTTTCAAGGATTTAGATAGCGACAACAATATAGAGGTTGGACACACGCACAATGGGAGAACCTTCAGAGAAGTTCCTCTGATTAACTTGTTTGAGCAGAATCACGAACCACCAACACAAGAGGAAGGGTTCTACAGTGGAGAAGAAGAAGAGTCACTGAACGAGGAACATTCATATTCTGATGGGGCAAAAGAAGGGAAGGTTGAAGAACTTCTCCTAGAAGAGTCAGAAACTTCAGGGACTGTGAACATTGTTGAAGTAAGTATTATTATGCCTCCTTTTGTTTTAACAGCATTAAGTAACCAGAGTAACCTAAGTTATCAGAGCACTCAAATCACTGGTACAAGTGGTTCAGTGCATACTCAGTCAGGAACCCTAGGAAGATCTATGGCAGATGAGATGAGGTTACCCACCTTTAGGGGATAAGGATATGAAGATCTTTATCATCATTGGTTCTTATGTGAAGTTGTATGGAGTATTAAGAATGTCACCGATGAAGATGTTAAGAGAGCTTAGTTTAGTACTACCCTGAGAGATCACGCACTGAGCTGGTACATGAAGTTTGTCCAAGGAGTTGTCCAGCCGAAACCGTTGAACGAATTCAAGACTACGTTGATTGCAGAATTCAAGAAACCCAAGTCGGAGTCGCAGTGCATCACAGATTTGAAATAAATCAAGCAGAAAGTAGCTGAACTTGTTTGGGAGTTTGATCAGAGGTTTAAGACCCTGATAGGTCATTTGAGTTTTTCATATTCCAGACAAACAAAATAAATAATGGTTCATTGTTGCCTTCTTACCACACATCAGAGTCCCTCTGATGCAACAGAAGATCGCTTCGCAAGTTAAGCCACTGGTGTTATAACCCTAAATTGCACCACGCATGCTTACCTGGCATCAGGCCAACTCATATCCCTTCTTTGCCAAAGCACTGCCGAACAACTCTCTTGAAAATCCTCTTTTATAAAGGCCCACACACCCTAATCCATTATTGCACGCGTGTACATGTTGGCTGACCCAAAACAGCCTGCGTGGACCGAAAAAAGCATGAAAAAGGGAAAGTTGTCGACGGAGCACAAAAGCTATGGGTGAGTTTACTGAAACTCCTGGCCATGCATGGCCGAGGGTTCATCCAAATACCTAGCTCCTTCTAGCCTATAAAATAAGGGGTGGGGGTCCCATTTGGAAGAGGAAAAATATAGCAACTAAACTCTGCCCATTTACGTATTCCCATTGTCCCAACCCTTTAGCCTTTCCTTGTGCCAAAGGAGATTCAAAGCAAAGCAGTTGAAGGACAGAAGAAGAGGAGCCCAGGATCAGGTTCAAGGAGCAGTGGCTAGTCTCAACTTTTTTAAGTTGACTCATTCAAAGTAATAAAGAAAATGCTTTTCCCATCCCAATTCATGAACTGTTTATAGTTTGATCAATATATGTTTGGATTTCTAACCAGTTAGTATATAAGTAGGATGCATGCATAGTTGTTGCTTGTCTTGGATGCAGGTCAGCTTTGGAAGGAGTATTGTGAAAAAGTAATCAATTACAACAGAGGATCGACATCAAATGCCAGGAACGAGGTAGGTTGATGTTTCCATGCATTTACTAAGAAAAGGGGATTTAAATCTAGGGATGAAGGTAGAAAGTAATTTCACTTTGGTCATATTTGCATGCAAATTATGAACTCTATTTGCTAGTCCGTAGGGAGATTTTCCCCACAACATAATTGGCGACCATACTGGGGAGACTCTCTAGGGTTCCTGGAATTTTTAGTTTTTGGGTAGTTTTAAAGACTAGTTTTTTTTGCCTGTTTTTTTCTTTTTCTTTTAATTTCTGTAAGGTATGAGCTAGCAAAGAGTCTGGTTTTCCATACCATCTTTCTCTGATTTGCTTGGATTTGTTTGTCGGGACCCACAGAGGTACACGTGGGCTGTATAAGGTCTGCACGCGTGTGCCCACGCCCTACCCTCTTACAACCCACATGTGAATGCTAGCTGAAGAGGTAGCAGTAGTGTGTAGAGTTCAGAGAACTTCAGAGGTAGTCATCCTCTTACCTGTCAGAATCACACATTCTCAGGGGGTTTTCTGGAATTTTGTTTGAGTCCTGTTTGCTAGCAGTCCTATCTCAGATTGTTTTTGCCTTATCATTTTTCCTTATATTATTTGTTTTTCTGTCAAAAAGAGTGTCCAAGCCTTCAAGGGATCCTGATTATCAATATCAGTGGTCTCTTCCTAGTTTGGTCTGTCTGTTTTCATTTTTTCTGAGAATTTAGATATACACGTGGCTTGTACAAGGTCAGCCCACATGTACACGCCCTCTGTCTCTATCCAGTGCACGTTCACACACGTGTTGTTTGAGTAACAGTCGCGTGCTTGTGCAGGATAATTTTTGTTGAAGGTAAGGCAGACATCCTTTCCCTTGATAAGAATTATTCCTCTCAGGTGTTTGAATCTCTGTTTGAGCAATCAATAGCTTAGGATTAATCTTACCCTTAGCCTACTTTTTTTCAGTTTAAAAAATAAAAGAATTTTAAAGGTTTTTAGACAAGTGTGAGAGTCATTGTTTTAAAAAAAAAAAGAATTGCTAATGTGCGATTTTTGACCTGATTCTTTGTGATCTGTGATTTAGGCCATAATTTTTTTTCTTGGTTTTTTGCTTGTCGGTATTTTTCCTTTCTTGCTTTACTAGCATTTAAATAAAAAAATAAAAAAATCTCTTTTCATTTTCTTAGATTTGGTTCAAGAGTGTGTTTTTGCATTATTAGCCAGGGAAAAGTCATTTATTTCATAAGTTTTTGCAGTTCACTTAGATCATAAGTAGCTCGTAGTCGAGTGAAATTCCTTTGAGTTTGCTGTCCAAAATATTAGAAAAAATAAAAAATATTTCTTTTGAAAAGTTGTTGAAATTTTGCATTCAGTAAAAGTTTTGTTTCCATCTTTTTTATTCATTTTTTGCTTTCATCTTTTACACATCATCAGTTTCACCTTCATACCCCTTGACGTAAGACAAATCCATAAAATTAATGCTAAATTTAAAATCTACTAGACTTTTATGTTTGTAGGGTTCACCGACTAGTTGAAGACTAGGGCCTTGGATTAGGTTGGAGAGGAAACTCTTCAAGGCCATTTTAAATCAAACATTGGAGTTTGAGATAGGGAGTGCCTAATTCCAATTTCATGAAAGTTATATGGGACCCCCCTCTAACACAGGGGATAAACATGAGGTTGCGTGGGGAAAGGTAGCGGAGATAACCCCTCCAAAGCTAGACCAATCATAGTGGATAACACATATAGAGGGCTTGTTTTGGGATTCCGTCATTTGAATTTGCCATGGGGCTTCGTCGATCTCGAATCCATTCGAGGTCCTCAGTTTTCTTCTAGACCATTTTCTCTCGATACCCTTGACAGGTTTCAGGCTCGATACCCTGCTCATTGTGGTCTACCCGACTTTCGACTGTACCCACCTAGTGACTATTCGTGTGCTGGCAACCTAGTTGCCAATATTTTTTAGGGACATACACAAGTGACTGCGAGGGTATACCATGGTACCTAGGACATACATCGAGCCATGATTTGTAGATTATACCTGGAGGGTGCTTCTTTGTTCGAGTTGCACTTGCACCGGTAAGTTGCTCTAGTGTTGGTTGTTGTAACTGTTCTTCCAATTAATTTAGTGTTTTCTTGTCTGATCTTCTAGGGACTTTTTTTTTAGTGTGTGTGTTACTTTTGAACGTTAGACTACCTTAGAGTGTCTTGGATCTTCTCACATAGTGGAGGATCCCGAGGTCCGCCGGTCACGAAGGCTTCTTGGCCTGCCGTCGGTTACACTGGAGCCACCCCCACCACCATTAAGGTGAAAGCTATACCAACAAGGGTATTTTGAAGTGACCAGGTTACAAACCATTGTGCCCAAAAAACCCCCAGAGGAATCAACAATTTTGGTCCTTGAAGCAACCACTCTTGGCCCGGTTGAAACCCCAACCACTGATTTCTTGGCACCTTTCATTGTACCTGTTATCACTCCAAGAAACTCCTTAGGGTTGTAGACTAAGGATGCTTGGTAACTTAAGAAAATAATGTGTAGGTATTCTTGGAACAATGGGATCACTCAATGATTAATGTAATAGACAACTCATCAAACATTCAAATGAAACAGTGCTTTTAGAAAACAATAATCAGATCAGATATTTTTAAAAGGAGAGGATGAAGAACACTAATCTTGATTGCCAAATACAACTAGGTGTAGGGATTAATGCAAGATAGTAAGAAATCCTTCACTTCAAGTCTATGAGCTCAATAAAGAGATAATAGTCTTTAAAAGCTAAGATAAACTGAAATAAAGTACAGAAAAAGGATGCATGAATATTTTTGATATTGAAAGCAAAAGGAGACTGTAATTTTATTATCTAATAAGAGTCTATACAGTAGCAAAAAATGTATTCCCAGTTTGAACCCTTGTCTCTTAAAAAAGATAGGCATTTATAGCCTTTTACAATCGGTTTTTAAGATCCTGAAAACTTGGATCTGTATCTTAAAATAGAAAATACAACTAACTAAGGCAATCGATAACAAATACTAGTTGCTAGAACTCGAACTGTCCTCTATATCAATCCTTGACATATGTACTTCATCAGCTTCCAGACTCTGTTGTGTCATGGAAAGGTAAAGGCACCTATCTTCTGTAGCTGGATTTCTTCAATTAATCATAATCAAAACTTTAGGTGACCTATTTAGCATTTGGTCTTCAAAATCTCCACGAATCTCTGATGCTGAGTGTTTCCTGACTAAGTGGTTAATCCTTTGATGCTTTTGAACTTCTTTAAATACTTGAAAATCGCCTTGCTCTAGCTTTAGCTTTCAAAAAATTATTTTTGTGCTTTCACCAGCTAATTCACCTTATGATCCACTGGTTAGATGGTGAAAGATTTGCCTTTCACCAGCTAACTAGTTGTAAATTTACCCTTTGCGCTAGTGAAAGTTCTGTCTTGGCCAAAAGGAAACTTCCACCTCCAAAACTGTTGTTTTATCAAAAACTTAGTGTGTCTCTGCTTTATCTCCTTGCATATTCATAGCAACCTGGGCTAGTACTTGTAGATCTGGATGTGACTTATGCTTCTGCTTCAATTTCCTAATTTTCCTCTTAAGGCGTTTTGCTAACCACCATAAACTGTTATAATCTTTGGTGATTTTCTTCTTTCTCTTTTTGTCTTTGACACTTTCATGAGCCAACTTTTCAAATGCTGCATTTGTCTCTGCGAAATTGTCAAACAGAGTTTTGTATCTTTCCTTGATTACTCTTTCTAAAACCTCCTGTTGAGCAATCACTTCCTTTAGTTGCTTAATTTTTTGTGATTTCTTTGATTTTTTGCTCTTTGATGTTTCACCTTCATCAGTGGGAATAAAATTCTCACAATCCTGTGCAAATTCCATGGAGTGTTCATGGATTTTAATGGCTAGACTTTCATCTTCTTGCTCTGGCTCTGTTTCTGAGTATGTGTATGGTAGATTTAGAATATTTGTCTTCTTTTCTGTAGGCTTCTCTGAAGTGGTTTCAAAATCTAGTTTTTTCTTTGATCTGTGAGACTTTACGCCGGAAATCCTATCTTCTGGTGGTCCTTGAAGAGTTCTCCTCTTCCTCGAGCTGCTCTAAGAAGTCAATTTATTTTTCCCAGCTCTCTTCTGCTCATTCATGGGTTGAGTTTATGTTTCAAAGCCTTGCCAAAAAAGAAAATGTTGCCAAGTCCTTCCTCTTTGTCTTAGTTCTTCTAGAATTATCAATTTGATCAGGCCGAAATGACAAAGAGTGTTTTTCATACTTAGAGGTTCAGCCCTAATATTTTTACATACTTTGGTTAGGCTTTTGTGAAAAAATAAAGGTAAATTCAGGAGAGTTTTCCCTATGAAATGATCTAAGAGCTTGAAATGATATAGCATCAGCTTGTCATACCTGCCTTATGAGGTTATATAGAGTTGAATGCCTTTGAACAGGTCTTGCCATTCATCCTCCAAATGAGATACTGGCATGCTTTTCTTCCATGTGACATTTCTGAATTCTTCCTTAAGATATGCTCTGAAATTGAGATTCTTGGTTGTTGTTGTCTTAAACCAGCTCTGGCCTGATCTAGGTAAGTTGGTTGTTGTGGAAATGGTGGCTTCATCATCTATCATTTCTAAAGAACCCACACAGGCTTTGTTTCCATCATACGATTTAGCAAACACTTTAGTTGTTATTTGGTGGAAACCAATCTATAACTTTTCAACATAACCCATGCAGCCTGCGTCTGAGAAATGTTTTTGCACCTCTGGATGTTCTTGTAAAAAAGATAGACTGTCTAATTCTTTCCTCAACAATGAACCACTTCGTTTCCTTTCCATCTGCAACTCGAACCCCATGCAATTTTGTAAACAAAGTCCCTGTATTTTGCTGATTGAGACAAGGTTTGGTGCTGGTGAAAACTCTCGGCGTTGCCTTTCAAATATGAAACCATAACATATTGCTTATGGACAATGCATGTTGAGAATATGAAGTGTCGATTTGATGTCGTCGGCTGAGTAGTACTGCTCCTTTACTTGTAATGATGAATGTGAATTCGTCATCTCCAATGCCATTATCTCGTGAAGCATGCATTCACGAACACGATCTGCTATGATATCCAATTTAGACGTGCATAACATAAACCTCTTCATTATTTTCTTTCACCAGCGCCTTATAATGATTATGTGACATGTGTCGAGTGTGTCATCTTTGATTTCTGAAAACGTGGAGGAAAAACATGTGTTCCATGCTTTCACCAGCTAACTGTCTGCGGGAAAGTACTCCTTAACTATTGAAAATCGCCACTTTCACCAGCTAATCATCAACCTTGCAACACGCGTTCGTTGTTGAAAATCTTTTCATGAAATTTTATAGAAAAGACCTTTATGGATCAACTTATTTCTAAGGTATGAATTTAAAACCTAAGTTTTGACACTAGAAGAAATTAAAAACAAATGGAGAAAACTACAGATAACCATGCTATCAACCGCAAAATGAAACCATAGTGACTGATTCATTTTGGGAGCTAACATTTGGCTCCAACTGGGATGGATACCTCCCTGTGAGGTCACCAAGAACCTAGTTAGACTCAGTAGCCTTTATTACAATTTGAAAATTTGAAAAATAGTTTTGCTCAATAGCATTGGGCATGGAGTTATTCAAGTGATAAAAACAAAGAAAACAGAACTGAAAAGAATATGTACAAGCAAAATAGGGCTTTAAGAAAAGCCTTATGAAAACTAGGTCTTTAGAAAGCGCTCGTTGAAAGGGCCACCTACTACTTCCTCGCCTGCAAGATTTTGGAGAACAAAGGTATTGTTCTGTTGAACTGTTGTTATGACAAAAGGACCTACCCAGAGAGCATCAATTTTGTTGTGTTTCCCCTTCTCTTGCCTTGTTGCATCCCATTTTAAGACCAGTTCCCCTGTTTTGAAAATATTTGTTTTGACTTTCTTGTCGAAAATCTCCTTCATCTTTTCTTGGTGTAATTCTGTCTTTTCTAGAAGTTTCTCTCTATCTTGTTGCAACTCTACCAAATTATGGATTCTTCGAGTTAAATCACTTGGTTCAGAGTTAGTTTCTTGTAAAAACTTTGCAACTGGCAGTGCAAGTTGAATAGGAAATATGGCTTCGGTACCATATACCAACTTGAAGGGGGATGTACCAATTGACTTTTTATTTGTAACCCTGTCAGCCCACAAAGCAAATTTTAGCTTGGAATCCCAACCTCTGGTATTTTGTTCAAGAAGCTTCTTTATAATTCTGACTAAACTTGTATTCGATGACTCAGCTAAGCCATTTCCTTGTGGACAGTAAGCAGTGGAATGTACTAGCTGAATTCCCAGCTCTTCACATAGTTTTACCAAGTGCTTATCTTTGAATGCAACAGCGTTATCAGTGACTATTCTCTTAGGGAAACCAAATCTGGCGAATATGTTTTCTTGAAGAAAATTAATAATGACAGTATGATTGGCGTTCCTGGTAGGAATAGCCTCAATCCACTTTGTAAAATAATCGGTGGCAACAAGGATCCATTTGTGCTTACTACTAGAAGGCAAGTGAATCTCACCTATGAAGTCTAGACCCCATTGATGGAAGGGGCCTATGACCACTATAGGTCTGACGGGAAGAGATTTCAGTTGTTGTTTACCTTCAAATCTTTGACACTTGTCACATGTTCTCACAAACTCACACACATCTGAAAATAAGGATGGCCAGTAATAACCAGATCTTAAGATTTTATGTGCGGTAGTCTTCCAATAGTGATGTCCTCCGCATTCACTATTATGGAACTCAATCATGACCTTAGTTGCTTCCTCTTGGTTTATGCACCTTGTTGGAAAAAACTAAGACAACTGAGAGGGGGGGGTGAATCAGTTGTTTATAAACTTAAACAATTTTATACCTTTTGAACATTATTAATCTTCCTTCAAGTGATCATCAACAATATTCAGCATATTGACAGTAAAAGTAAAGACCATCAGTCACACATAAAGTACACACAGAGACATATTTTCACGAGGAAACCCATAAAGGGAGAAAACCTCTTCTTCTTCTTTGAAATGATAGGCAGTCTTTTTCAGTTATGTACATCATTTACCGTTGAGCACCAACTCAATGTGAGGCTGCTACCTCTGTTTTACAAGCTGCAACTTATTTGAGAGCTCCAACTCTCTGGTTTCTCTAGCACCCACTAGAAGGAAGCACCAACTCCCTGAGTATTCCAACACCAACTGGATGGAAGCACCAACTTCCTGAATGTTCCAGCACCAACTGGATGGAAGGACCAACTTCCAGTTACACAGGCTCCAACCTATATAACATAGAACACTTGTTCTCCCTAGCACCACCCTGCCACCCTAGTTTCTCTGGCTGCAACCAGATGGAAGCTACAACTCCCTGTGTTCAAGCACCCACTTGAACCTCTGAGGACAACAGTCCTCCCGAGCACCTCCCAACCTCCATATAAAATTAAAGAATGAATACACATACAATTTATGCAGATAGATCGCTTCCTACCATTCTTTTTCTGTTATGTAATTCTTCTCATTCTCTGTCCATCCAGCAAGTCTCCTCTGCATCACATTGTTCTGTCATTCTGCTCTTCTTCTGCTTGCTCTATCGTTCTGCTCTGCTTCTGTTCTGCTCTATCGTTCTGCTCTGCTCTATCGTTCTGCTATGCTTCTACTCTGCTCTATCATTATGCTTTGCTTCTGCTCTGCTCTATCATTCTTCTCTGCTTTTACTCTTCTCTATCATTCTGCTCTGCATTTCATCTCATTCTGTACCTTATTTCTAATGTCATACCTCACATCTCTTTCTTACTGTTTCCTTATTTTTCCATCCAGAACAACCCCCGACACTGTATGTTTCATCTCCTTTTATACACACGGGCACAACGTTTCAACTTCCCAACTCCTTGGGCAAGATGACGACAACTGTCCAGCCAACTGAAATGCCAAACGATCGACAACTAATTTGCAATCATGAGTTTTACTAAACAGATTTGTAACTAAAAGTGTTAAGTGTGTGTGGAAGAACAGTAACCCTCCGATCACATTCAAACCTTATCCGCACCGTTGGATAATCTTCATTATTCTTGCCTTTTAAATCGGGTTTCGACATTCTTCATGTTTAATGTTCTTTTCACTTATAAATCCCGATACACAAAAATTCCATAAATCGGTCTAATCAACGATCCAGGTGCAATCTTGACTCAACGTCTACGATTGTGTCACGATATCGCATATCCCGATTTCATCATTTTCTGTTGGTGTTCTTGTCTCCTTGATATCGCGATTCGCGAAACTCCGACGTAGAGTTTGATCAACGGTCCAGGTGCGATCTTGACTCAACGGTTATGATTGTGTCACGATATCGCGTTTCACGATTTCGGAAGTCGCGTTGCATTTGTTCACTTGCCATTCCATGTTGTGATCCCCGAAACTCCAACACAATCTAGAATCAACAGTCTAGATCAAATCCTGATCTAACGGTTCAGATTACATCGCGATTTCGCATATCGTGAAATCGACACTCCTGATGTCAAGTGACTTTGTCATTTCTAAGTTCCGATCCCCGATGTCGATGCACCCCTTTCCACGCACTAGCCCTGTTGGCTATAGGCCTTGGCCCATATGACCGTCAACACATGACCTCGGTCAAACCTCTCATCAGGGTTTCGGCATTTTCGATGTCACCAAGCACATGCCTATGGAATTCCCGATCCTCCGATCCCCGATTCTCCGATGAAGGAAATCAACGGTCCAGATCTCATTCTTGCTTTAACGAATGCGATCAAATCATGAAATCGCATATCGCGATTTCGGGGCTTTCGTTGTCAAGTGTATTAGACATTTCAAAGTCCCGATCCCCGATTCTCCGATGAAGCCTTCTGTCGAGCTTCTCCCGGTGGCGCCTGATCGCTGCCATGCTTATCTCCCTCGCAGCTTCTGCAGATCTGACAGCTGACGGGTGTATTCTTCTGATATGACAGCTCAGATCCTCTCTCCGACAAGGGTTGTAGACTGTGGTCCAGATTCATTTTGGATTCAACGGTTATGATTGAACCATGATCTTGTTGCAATTTTTCTGATACAAACCCATCAATGACAACAACCATTCGCTATCTGCAAATTCGCCATCAATGACAACAACTCTCAACACGCATTCACTGCTTGTTCAATAATTGCCAACAATCTCCTCCTTTGGCATTGATGGCAACACAAGCACCCAAATGCATTATGATTCAACTCTGCTCCCTGCATCCGACTCTGTGCCTACTCTACTATTCAACTCTGCTCCTCTACTCATTCGACTCTTCTCCCGAAGCATATCCTTTCTCCCCCTTTGACATCAATGTCAAAGAAGAAACATTCTTCCTCTGATCTTGTTGCAAAACAGACTCCCCCTGTCGTCTATAATCACTTAGGAAATTCACCAGATATTCAATAGATACTCCCCCTGAACAGGTGAACAAATTAGACACAAGAAATTGTGACCCCCAACTTTTGACAAAGATATTCAAAAGGGGTCGCAGCTAATGGTTTAGTAAAAATATCAGCAATCTGTTCTGTAGAGGGTATATAGTTCAGTTTAACAATTTTGTTTGAAACTTGTTCTCTGAGAAAATGATACTTTATAGGAATATGCTTAGTCTTAGAATGAAGAATAGGATTCTTGGAGACACTTATGGCACTGGTGTTATCACAATGAATTGGGATAGGATCAGTGTAAGTTACCTTCAAATCTGCAAG
>ML844661.1:7458-22153 GCA_009831015.1 Picea engelmannii | reverse complement strand
GAATGACATGTACTATCCATATAGAATAGTATTACCTTAAAATATAGAAAAAATCATACCATTATCCATCAAACAAACTTGGGTCCATTACCCAAACCTGGGTTCTCCAACTTCACATGGTCATAACTCTCTAACCATGAGGAGTTATGTGGCGTTCCACATACCATCGGAAATGGCATGACAAGAAATATCCATCTAGGATAGTTTCCCTAACAAATTCACTATCCTTCATCTCATTATTCCACAATTAAGCATGGGTTCTCTTACTCTGCAAAGCGTCTTCCCGTGAGGGATTTCACCATAAAGGGACCACTTTGGATTCCATCCATATTTACTTCTTATCAACCATGACAAGACAATAATGAGTCATCTTTACATCAAACAATCTTCGGTCCCTTACCCAAACCTTTGTGATGCGGGGCTTTCTTCAAGGGTTGACATCAATGACAACCAACCTTAATCAACAATGTCCCCATTTGGCATTGATGGAAACACTCTAATGCAATACTGAAATCATATCACTCATGCTCCCCCTAGAACCATGTCTTTGTCCTCTGCATCTGATAAATCTACTTCCCCTAGAACCATGCCTCTGTCCTCTGCATTTGATAAATATCCCCCCCTTTGTCATCAATGGCAAAGGTATTTTTCCATCCGGGGTTGTTCCCCTTGACTGAACTGTCCTATTATGGTGCTTCCTCGTGTACATCTAAGACATATAAGATAAGCATTCAAAAAGAATTCATTTTGGAGTGGAAATAACTCCAAGTCTTTGGAAAAGATATTCAAAAGCTTCTCATGGAAGTGGTTTTGTAAAGATGTATTTCACTTGTTCTTTTGTGCCCACATACTCAACTCTGATGTTCTTTTCTACAACCTGCTCCCGTAGAAAGTGATACTTGATTGAAATGTGCTTCGTCTTGGAGTGCATCACCGGGTTCTTCGAGATACTGATGGTGTTTGTATTATTACAATAGATTGGAATGGACTCATCATACTCAACATATATATCTGTCAGAGTTTGTTTCATCCAAAGTAGCTCTGTACAACATGATACTGCTGCAATATACTCTGCCTCGGTTGTAGATAAAGATATTGATGATTGTTTCTTTCTTAGCCATGATACCAAACACTCACCCAAGTAGAATGTTGATCCACTGGTGCTTCGTCAGTCATCAATACAACCTGCCCAATCTGCATCTGTGTAGGCAATAAGTGATAGATCCTTTCCTTTTGAATACCATAATCCAAACTCTTATGTTCCTTTGAGATATCTGAAAATCCTCTTCACTGCTAATACATGTGATTCCTTTGGTGTTGCTTGAAATCGTGCCACCTGTCCAACTGCCTGCATTACATCTGGTCTGGATGTTGTCACATATAGTAGGTTGTCAATCATTGACTTGTATTTCCTCTGATATGTAGACTTCGAATCATCATCTTTGTTTAACTTGCAACTGGTTTGCATAGGAGTGGTAATTGGTTTGCAATCTTCCATTCCGAACCTCTTTATCATTTCTCTGATATACTTAGTTTGAGAAATAAAAATTCTTTGGTTTCTTTGACATATATGAAAACCCAAAAAGAAGGATAGTCCTCCAAGTAATGACATTTTAAATTCATTTTGCATATCCTTTGCAAATTTCTGGCTTAACCTATCATTAGTACTTCCAAAACAATATCATCAACATAAATTTCAATTAATAAAATATTACCTTGAGTTACCTTGATGTAGAGGTTGTTGTCTGTGCTTCCTTTCCATAGTTTGTAGGGAGTTTTGTCATTGTTGTTTATGAGAATTACTATGTTTTGAATGTGAACTGATGTATGCATTGTATGTGTCCAAAAAATATATGTCAATTTGGAATCCATTAGCATTGTTCGAGCCATTTCCTATGTAATTATCATCCATTATTATAATGTTCTTTTTTCTTTGAACCACTCTCTGAACCAATCTATGAATCCATGCTCTCGTCACTATCATATCTCTATCCAAACCTATTAAGTTTTCTTACGAATCCATCTCTGTCCATACTGTCCAAGACTCTACTTGCGCAACTGTCCATAATGTTGACCCATTTATCACTATACTATCATGAAGTCTTGATTAATCTATCAAATTGTACTTCTGCTAACTGATTGCTCTGAATTTGTCTTCTCAAACTCTGCAAGATGCTCGAAGGATGGTTCTTTTGTCTTTCACAGCTATCACATAGACTCCCCCTGTCTAATATTCATATTACTTGGGAGTCTCTAAGTCGAATGGCTTAGAACAATTCCTGCTCTGATGTGTATTCATAATCATATTCATTGGTAGATTCATCGTCATCTTCATTGGTAGATTCATTATCTCTCTGAGCTCTGACTTCTTTCTTTCTGTCTGTGGATTCATCTTTCACTACAATGCATGAAAGTACAATGTCTTGAACATGTTCCTTATTTACCTGTCCTTCCTTTCTTTCAGTTATTTTCCAAACCTTTCTGTATCTGGCATCTTTCATTTTCTCTATAGAATTTTCTTCATCTCATTTTATTGTCAATCTTGCGATCTCTGGTACCTGGTCTTTGTTCACTTGTTCTTCCTGTTTTCTTATCCATACTTTCTTATATCTGATATCAGTATTCTCTTTCATGGAAGTATCGATCATGCTTCTACAATCACTGGCTATGCATCCATAGTTATGACATTTGTAACAATCAATGTTACGTGCGATCACATAGGCACTTCTTTCTTGAACATTTCTTTTATAATCCCTGCAATCTGCAACCTTATGTCCAAAGTTAGTACAATAAAAACAATTATCATAAAATAAATTTGCATACCTGGGAGTGAATGATCTTCTTTGTGGTGTAGTCCTTCTTGGCTACAATCTTTGCCCTTTTTGAACTATCATATCCTGTAACAACTGATAGCCAAATATAATTTCCTTGTGCCTGTAAAAATACTTTCGTCCTTATGCTCCACATCTCATACTTAAAACCATTCTAACCATTAAATATTGGTACTTCATTCTCAGAATAATCCATGATCTCCTTTCAGTGGTTAAACTGTTTCCTAATGGAACCTGCTCTGATACCAATTGTTGGATTACTGAGAGGGGGGGTGAATCAGTAATAGAGCAATTCAATCCTTTTTAACCATATAATCCAAGTGTTATATCAATGTATCATTATCATCCAATAACTGAAGAGTAAATAAGCAATGAAAAAATGAACAATCATACACATACACAGTACACCAATGTATTACGTGGAAACCCAAAGTGGGAGAAAACCACGAAATGTTTTATCCTATATGTCTTGAAGAATTACATTCATTGGAAGCACCAACTTCCTTTATTTTCTAGATGCAACTGGAAGGAGGCTCTAACCCCCTAGTTTCTTAGGCTACAACCTTAGGGAAGCTCCAACTCCCCAATTCTCTGGCTACAACCAGAAGGAGGCTACAACCCCCTATGTTCTCCGGCTACAACCACCTATCATTTCCCCGTCTAACTGCCCTGACGTATAAGTAGAATGATGAAACCAATGTCACACTATCACTGTGATATATACTGTTGTAAACCTGTACCAATCAACCTACACCAAATAACCTGTACCAATAACCTGAACCATGCATCAACCATGCATCAACCTGTACCTCAAACTGTAATCAACCTATACCATAAACAAGTGCATCAACCATGCACCAACCTGTACCAAACAACCTGTAATCAACATGTACCATAAATAAGTGCATCAACCATGCACCAACCTGTACCTCAACCTATACCATGAACAAGTGCATCAACCATGCACCAAACTTGTACAAATAACCTGTCACAATAACTTGTCCAAACAAACTATCACAACAACCTATCTCATCAATGTTATCAACCAAATCAGATCTACTCACCAAGATCAATCACCAAGACAACTCTCAAATATGTGCATCAACCAAGCATAACACAACAACTCATAATCATCACCGAGATCAATATGTGTTTCTAATAATACAAGTATGCTACATCATCCATAAACCATGTGTCAACAATACTACTAACAAGTACCTCCAACCATGTACCAAGTATGTACCAATCATGTATCAACTACTCATCAACTATGACTTATCAAAATGTACCAACATCATCAACTATACACCTCATGTATGTGTCAACTCATCAACTACTTGTCTCAACCATGTACCTGACATGTACCTCAACCAAATGCCCTCATCAATTTCATCATCCAAATATGATTTGTAACTTTGTAATATATCTAGTGTATATGATCACATACCTGCAAACCTTCCTTAACTTTAACAACAAGAGACTAGCATTTTCATCAAACTTTTCTTTAGTCTCACATGACTAGTTTTGGATTAGTCAACAACCCTAACTTGAAATAATCATAACTTTGTACATGTAATGAATAAAGATCTAAAACTGATACACAATGTTCTTCAGTGTGTTTTATGAAATTCCTCTAGGTGTCACTACTTGAAACCTCTCAGAAAATGAGTTATAGAAAAAATGGCATACCTTGCTGAATTTTGGCTTATTCTACAGAGCGACCTTGTAGAGTGTGCCCCGCACGGAATATTTGTTGAATCGATATGAAACTATTAAAAAACATACTATAGATTGTACTCTAACCGACACATTTGGTCTTACTGAATTTGGATCTGTTATGAAGAAGTTATGATGTTTTTACCCGAAACACCTGTTTTAGACTAGTTTCAGGACTAGCCACAAACCCTATTTTCCACGGAATATAACTCCAAAAATGCAATGACCCACAAGTTTAATTTTGTACCATAGATACTTGGATATGTTTCCTCAATGAAATAGAAATTTCATGGTCTGAATCATTCTAGAAAAAAAGGTTATTGCGAAAAATGGTGAGATGACCTTTAAATAACATACCTTAGAAAGCATCATCAAAAGAATTTATCCTTCCTTGAATTTCGGCCTTCTTTTCTTCACCTTCCCTTAGAAATTCAGCTTAGATATTCTTTGGTTACCTCGAACACCTTAGATATTCAATATGCTCAAGTTTATTTAAAATGAGAGAGCCTTGACTCTTATTTATACTCTCCAAGTAGCTTCCTTAAAAACATCTTCTATGTCACTTTGCCCACTTTCCTTATTTTAGGGTTAACCCACTTCTAATTTCTCCATTAAAATTATTATTTAAATAATTTATTTTGTATTCACTTTGAATTATATTACTCTCATCACTTCACTTTATTATTTACCTTCTAAAACCTCTTAAACCACTTTCACTCCTTTGACCTTTCGGGGCTTTTAGATGACATATGAGGGTTCTCCAACTTCGTAAGGCCATAACTCTCAAACCGTGAGGAGTTATGTGACGTTCCACATATCACCAGAAATAGAATGACATGTACTATCCATATAGAATAGTACTACCTTCAAATATATCAAAAATCATACCATTATCCATCAAACAAACTTGGGTCCATTACCCAAACCTGGGTTCTCCAACTTCACATGGTCATAACTCTCTAACCATGAGGAGTTATGTGACGTTCCACATACCACCAGAAATGTCATGACAAGCACTATCCATATAGGATAGTTTCCCTAACAAATTCATTGTCCTTAATCTCATTATTCCACAATTAAGAATGGGTTCTCTTACTCCGCAAAGCGTCTTCCCGTGAGGGATTTCACCATAAGGGGAGCACTTTGGAGTTCATACATATTTACTTCTTATCAACCATGACAAGACAATAATGAGTCATCTTTACATCAAACAATCTTGGGTCCATTACCCAAAACTTTGTGTTGCGTGGCTTTCTTCAAGGATTGACATCAATGACAACCAACCTTAATCAACACCATGAGCGTAACAAAAGAGCTTTGAACGTCATAATTTTTGGTATAAAAGAACAACAAGAGGAGGATACGCTAGAAATAGTAAAAGAAGAATTAAATAATAAATCACAAATTGATACAACTTACCTCATAGAAGAAAAGAGGCTAGGAAAAATAATTGATCACATAGGTTGATCTATGTTAAAGTAAGTTGTAATGACCATAAATATAGCATACTTAGTAAATCTCTAAGCTTAAAAGGGTTAGGATTATTTTCAGAGACAAATTGAGACAAGAGGAGATGTTTTCCTTGAAGAAGAGATAGTCTTTCAAAGACCCAAAGAATCTCAAATGGAGATTGATAGTGAGACAATACTTTCTCCCCCTTCAGCAGTTCAGAGGGAGACATACATTACTCCAGTTGATCCAGGTTCTCCAATTGATATGTTTAGAGATATTGCAGTAGGGCATAAAAGGCCTACCTAGACTCACTCTGCAAGAGGCAGAGAAACATACAAGCCTCTCAAGGTACATCCCGAGAAAGAAAAAGATATTTTTGAGCTATCCTTCAGTCATGAGCCACCTCATTGATGTTGAACCTCCTTGTCTTGGAGAAACAATAGGAGAACAGGTATGGCAAGATGCCATAATAGAAGAATATTAGTATATCTTAAAGAATGATGCATAAGATATTATTCAGGGACCAGAAGGGAAGTCTATGGTAACTTCCAAATGGATCTATAATATCAAACATGCAGTTGATGGAAGTGTCGAGAAATACAAAGCGATATCTATAGTCAAAGGATTCTCACAAATAGAGGGAGTTGTCTATGATGAGACACTTGATCCAGTAAGCCCGATACACTTCCATCTGTACTACCATCCATGAGTTGGAAAGTATTAGATGGATGGATTTTTTATGATTTTGTGTTTCAACAAGAGTATTGTTGATCCAAACCTATATTATTACAGTGTTGGTGACAAGAGCCTGATTTTGATGACTTATTCAGAAAGTCTTGTTGTTGAAAACAAGAAAGCCTTGACTTCTGATTTTTTATAAAGGATCTGGATATGATGCACTACTTCTTGGGACAAGAAGTGTGACAGAGGACCGATGAGATTTTCCTGAGTCAAGGAAAATATACAGTGGGAATATTAAAAATAAAATAAAAATTAGTATGACAATGCAAATCCAGCGTGATGGATTTAAAGAAGAAGATTAATGATGATTCAGACGATACCGATCCACGGACGATTGGATCATTGATGTATTTGGTTAACAACAGACTTGATTCATTCCATGTAGTGAATGTGCTTATTCATTTCATGAGTCAACCGATACAGACTCACTAGACAACAACAAAACATGTATTGAGATATATCTGAGGCACAGTTGGATATGGCCTGAGATATGTCTCCAGTGTGAACTTGAAGTTGCGAGATATGTCAATTCAAATTGAGTAGAAAGTATAGTGGACCAGAAGAGCACACCCGGTTGATTTTCTACCATGAAGTTTTCCATGGTTTCCTGATGCAGCAGGAAACAAAACTCTATGGCCTTGAGAACCACAAAGGCAGAGTATATAGCATCGAGCGTGTGAAGAAATATGGCTTCACAAGTTTCTGATAGATTTACTTGACCATGAAATGGATCCTATGATGATAACCAAGAGTCGTGTGTAAAGATCCTTAAGAACCCAGTGTTTCCTGATGGATCGAAACACGATGAGATTAAATATCCTTATATCAGAGATATGATGCAGAGGAAAATCGTACACTTGCAGTACCTTCCTACACCTGAGAAGATTGCAGACATCTACGCCAAACAAATTTGGTGAAGAACGCCTTCCTCATTGAGAGGGAGTATTAATGACTCCAGCCAAGACAAAATTCAAAATACATTTGTGTGAGACTTGGCATGATGAAGAATGTCTCCCTAGCTGAGAGGGAGTGTTGATGATTGCAGCTATGTGATACATTCTCTAGCTTACAAACCTGTGAGATGTGGATCATTGCAGCTATGTGAGTCTTTCTCTCAACGTACAAACTTGAGAGAAATACCCTAAGAAGGGTACGTGGTTCCTGCCTGAGACAAATCTAGGAACGTAGATATGACCTCCTCCATTTAGAGAGTTGAGAAGAAATCCAAATTATTATCCAGTAGGAAAGGTGATCTGTTGAGTTAGACATGCATGTGGCTGAGCACAAGGTAAACATGTGAAATCTCAAAGTGTTGGGTGCATCATCATGTGAAAAGAAATGAAGATGATGTATTATCCTCCTCTGAGCAACAGAGTTGACGAGAAGACTCCAGATGATTCTCCTGTGTGAGGCAATGGGAAAGAAGATCTGTAGAGTGGGCGTGTCTGTGGAAGAGCATAGGTAAACGTGTGAAGATATGGTTCTTCTATGTAATGCAGTGTGTTAGCGCCATAATTTTCAAGAGCAGCAGGGTTTCAAGGTCCGCGGCTTGCACGAGAAGCGCCCAAGCACAGGATGTAGAAAAGCTCATTTCGGGCTTGAAATACAAGCAGGAAGACGGTTTCAATGTTCAACGAGGGAAAGCTAGCGCGGGAAACGGAAGTTCATGTTATAAAATTGTTCAGCAAGGATCACGATATACCGATTCGCGAAAGGGAAGATATGGGTTGTCCGATCATGGGGAGCCCAAAGTCTTTGATCTGACATCGACAAATTTCAGAGGATCGGGAATCAGGAATTTGAGGTTCTCATCGTAAAGGTGCATCCATAGCCCAAAATCCTGAGAGCCAAAAATCCAGAGGCTTCAATCTGAGTCGTCCAAATTAAGGGACACGTGGTGTGCGATCAGCATCGTCGGTACTTCGCAAAACAGAAAGTTTAAAGAGCAGAGTAGTGAGGACTCACGAAACGCGAAGCCGCGAAGTAATTCGGGTCCTCCACTCTAGCTGGACGCGTGGCACAGGATCTGAGCTGCAGAGAAAGTCTTTCAGGAAAGATGAGGTAAGAAGTGTCGATGGCCCGAGGTCATGAAACGTCAATACAATCTCGGCCATCCATTTTAGAGGGACATGTTTCGTCCGATATGAGGGATCACAATTTTGCGACTCGGAGTTTCGAGCATGGAGCACATCACGAGTTCGCGACGTGCTTAAGAGTCAAGTCCACGATCACAGCCTAGGGTCACATGGAAGCAGGGCTGGATGAAAGGTAAGTGCCTGGTTGAGAGACAGGCGGCTGAAGTTGTTTGAGGAGACAATCGTGGCTGTCATGATCGAAGGAGATTCGACCATTGAATTCAAAGGGGGTCGTTTCGTGGTTTCGGGCATCGGGACGTTGGAGATCAAGGGGAGCGAAAGCTCCAAAAATGCAAAAACCCCAAAATATCATACGGGATAAGCATGAGGTCACGGCCTATGGTCACATGGGGCAATGGAAAGAATTTGCGCGGTCTCGAAGCGCTAGAATTGACTGAAAGGAATTATGAGTTTTCCTAAAACGTTCATGGGCAGCAGGCCTCGTCCTGATCCCAATAAAAGAAGTTAATGAGAATGAAGAAGGTGGTTGAAACTTCGTTTCACCACATTAATGGAAAGCATGGAAAATTTGGCCATGGAGGGTAGACTGTCAGCCGAAGGTTCCCTGTCATGGATTTTCTTGTGAAGCCCATGGATTTTCTTGTGAAGCCCATACCGATCCGATCTTGCGTATGACAGAAGAATGCCAGTGCAATCTGACAGAAGAAGATGCATACGCAAATCCTTGAATGCATTGGTCTGATTGTGTCCCTGGGAGATGTTAGCAGTTCTGAGTATATATACTCAGTTTTATATTTTTTAAGGGAGTCGATGGTAGAGCAAAGCTCCCAGATTGTAAAGTTTTAGTAAAGCCTCTGGCTTCTGGTTAGGTAGTTGTATTTAAGACTTCTTGTTTAATCTAAGTCGGCTTTCTTCCTCCATCTTATTATCCATCTAATATTGAATGTTCATGATTGAAGGATTCACATGTATTATTGTGACTGTGTTGTAATGGATGTTTGATTGCAGCGTTGTTATGGTGTTTTCAGTTTCCTGAAGCTTCAAATTCAATAAGATCTTGTTTTCTAAGTTTTTCCTCCTTAAGCTGCTGGAAGACCTGATGTTCATAGCAGACCTTCACATTTTCTTCTTAATCTCTTCCCCCTACTCACCACTATACCAAACTTATTGACTGAAGTTAGACCAAGACCTCACTTACTTGTGCTTTTCGGCCCAGTTTTCTGAGTTAAAGCGATATAATCCTGAGTCTACATCCATTAGACCCCCCTTAAATTTATTCACTGTGACATAAAAAATGATGGGTATCGGGCTTACCTCTGCCGCATTCCAGGGGTGACTTCTGGTGCTAACATTTCTAGCATTGTTGTCGGGGATGAGATTGAAGATTTTCCCTGGGTAGAATGACAACGAACTTCTGATTCTGAAGTTTCATCAGACATCAGAACCTTTGAAGATTGCGCTTGCACCTGGTGACTCCACTGTCTCGGCTCCGCTTTTTCAATGTGGATGCTTCTAGATACACTTGGTAGCCCTCGGGAGAACACAACAATCAGAGCTGGTCTTTGATGGTGAACAAAGACCAGACAAACTCATTCTACGCATCATTCACCTGGCGATTCCATGGTTGAAGGATCGATTGGCGACTCCGCTGGTTCAGAATGGAAAGAATCCTGGCTCGGAGGTTTGCTCCCTTTAATTTCTCCGTTGTTCCTAGTTTTCCTAATGTTGTCCCTTCTCCAGATGAATGGAATGATTATCTGCATATATTTAGAGAGCATAGAGAGGACAACCCTGCTCAACATCTCAGAGAGTTTCATGAACTCATGCACCAGTGGGAGATACATCATGAAGATGTTCTTGTTTTTGTTAGCAGGGGATTCTCATGAGTGGTATCTTTCTTTACCCCCTGCTAGCATCTCTTCCCTGGAACAGTTTCACGCAGCTTTCAACGCTCATTGCCAGAAGTTTTATCCCTCTGAGCTGATTTGTCATGGCTGTTGTGAGGGATACGATGGTCATGATCAAGATATGGTTGCATATAACTAAGGTTGTGAGGATGAGGACCATGAGGAGGAAGAAGATGCTCTGGGTAAGCTGATGGAGATGGTAAAATCACTCGCTACCGACATAAAAAGGTTGGAGTCTGAAGAAAGCACTGAGGATTTTTCATTCCTTGAGACAGATGTTCTTGACAGCCCTACTGATGATGATAGTGTTGAATATTTCATGACTGTAGAGGCCTCGCATTCTGCTCCTGACGTGCCTATTGTACCAAGATTTGATGATTATTCTGATGAGGAGCAGCAGAGACCCACATTGTAGTTTTCCCACCTGAGGAGCAACCAACCTGTATATGACAGCTATGAATCAGATTCTAAGCTGGATATGCAGGATTTCCAAGAACACATTACATATCCCTATCCTCTATTTGTTAAAGAAATTCATCAAGAGGAAACCAGACATCCTGGGCCTGCAGAAGACCCTGAGCAGCATGATGAAGAGCAGAGTTTTCCCGCAGGTCCGGTTTATAACAATTATGAATCTGACTCTTGGGAGAGCCAAGAAGATGAACCAGAGGAGCAGCAGGAGGTGCAATTTATCTCCTATTCAGAGCATGTTAGCGAGCAGTCATCACTTGAGATCAGTCAGCCGATATCGACTGCTCACCCTCCTGTGCCTACCAGAGACATTCATCCATATGTGGGTCATGGTGTAGCAGAGGAGGTTGCTTGTTACAAATTTTTCGGGATCTGCCACTCATTATATGAGCCTGTCATCAAGTACATGGAGTGGCATTTCCTTCATATCTTGGAGCGACCCTATTTCATCTCAACTTCATCCTTTTAAGAGGGGATGAAGGGTGTAACCCTTCTGCTGTCACGGTTGCATCATCTGCTAGTGATCATTGACAGAGTAAAGGAGCTTCAGTTAGGAAGTTACTTGAATGGCTATGGTGGAAGTTTGATTTCACCTAGCATCATGTAAAATTTGATTAGTTTAGGATTGTACATAAATAAGCTCCTTGGAGCCATTGTATTTTTCCTTTCATTTTACTTATCGGCCTATATTTTTCAGTAGGATGTTTTGAGTTCAACTCCATAACCCAATGCTTAAGGCGACTAGAACTTCTTGTTCTTGGCATCTCGTAGGGAGCATGCCATTCCCCGTGGAGCCAAATGTTAGTGCCATAATTGTCAAGAGCAGTGGGATTTCCAAGTTCACGGCCTGCATGGGAAGAGTCGGAGCACAGCACACAGAAAATCTCATTTTGGGCTTGAAATACAAGCAAGCAAGCGGTTCTAGTGTTCAACGAGGGAAAGCGAGCGTGGGAAACGGGAGTTCATGTTATAAAATTGTTCAGCAAGGATCAAGAAATCCCGATTCGTGAAAGGGAAGATCTGGGTCGTCCAATCATGAGGAGCCCAGAGTCATTGATTTGACATCGACAAATTTCGGAGGATCGGGAATCAGGAATTTGAGGTTCTCGTCATAAAGGTGCATCCATAGCCCGAAATCCCAAGACCCAAAAAGCTGATGGCTTCAATCTGATCCGTCCAAATTAAGGGACACGTGGTGTGTGATCAACATCGTCGCTACTTTGCGAAACGGAAAGGTTAAAGAGAAGAGTCGTGAGGACTCGCGAAACGCGAAGCCGCGAAGTAATCTGGGCCA
Organism: Picea engelmannii; assembly: GCA_009831015.1. Lineage (NCBI taxonomy): Eukaryota > Viridiplantae > Streptophyta > Pinopsida > Pinales > Pinaceae > Picea > Picea engelmannii. Next base: position 9,645 of record ML844661.1, on the reverse strand, counting down.
TCCACTCTAGCAGGACACGTGGCGCAGGATCCGAGCTGCAGAGAAAGTCTTTTGAGAAAGCTGAGGTAAGAAGTGTCGATGGCCCGAGGTCCCGAAACACCGATACAATATGGGCCATCCATTTTAAAGGGACGCGTGTCGTTCGATCTAAGGGATCGTGATTTCGCGACTCGGAGTTTCAAGCATGGAGCACATCACGAGTTCACAACTCGCTTGAGAGTCGGGCCCACGGTCACCGCCTAGGGTCATATGGAAGCAGGGCTTGATGAAAGTCAAGCGCCTGGTTGAGCAACAGGAAGTTGAAGTTGTTCGAGGAGATGATCGTGGCCGTCAGGATCGAAGGAGAATCGACTGTTGAATTCAAAGGGGGTCGTTTCGCGGTTTTGGGCATTGGTGTTGAAATAATGTAACTGCAAAGAGTGTTCTTATTATTATTGATATATTATTTATAGGATTAATCCCCATTGTGGATTAATCATGTCGGTAATTGTATTAGGACCAAATCCCCTTTTGCGGATTGGTCAATAGACAATTATAATAGGAAGAATAAGAAGTCGGCCCCTGCAGTTAATAAGAAGACCCAAAAATATAATAAAGGTGGGTTTACCCACCCAGATTAAGAAGTCGACCGTGAAGAGACACTTCACACATGCCAAAACTTGTATAAATAAAGGAGGCTAGTGCCTCATTTGAACACAACTCACTTGCTCATTATCTTATGAGGCAAGTTGCAACTTACCAGTTGGAGAGAGGGAGAAGAGTGGTGCATCTTTTGGAGAGGACTATCTGTATTGGTTTGAGTTATCTCTTGAACACTGTATTGGCAATTTATGATAAGGAAGTTTTCGCTGGGTTTTCTTCCCCTAGAGGGTTTCCCAGGAGAAATGTTGTGTCTCTTGTGAATGTGTATTTCTCAGTGATCGTGTTCTTATGTTGCTCTTATCTATTGAAATGCAAAGAACTATAATAATGGCATAAACATTAACATGGTATCAAAGCCAACCTGAAGGAAGCATATTTCGCAAGAGAAAAACGTCATTGTTGCAGTACCTGCAAATTAGGGTTTTGCAAAAGTGAATATTTTCAACCCTAAAACCACCTAGAAAGTTGTGCCCTCCCCCAAGGATCATTTTGGCACTTAGAGCGCACCTTTTCAGTGGCTAGATCTCCCGGAAAGTGAAACCCTAGTTTCACAAAGTACCAAAAAACCAGAGTACCAGAAGTACTAGAAAACCAGAGGCACTGGTCCAGAAATCCACAGATCAAGTTTGAGGGGGTAAAAGTTGGATTTTCGAAATTCCGACTGCACCAGCTAACTCACCTCAGCTCAGCGCATCTATCCCGTAGATCAGAATTTCAAAATTCAAAGTTTTAAAAATTAGGGTTTCTTCATAAAACCCTAAGTTGTAGTTGTAGTCTCAGAACCAGCTGCAGTTGCAGTACTAGTTGCAGTACTAGTTGCAGTTGCAGCTGTAGAACCAGTTGCAATCACCCTTGAAATTTTCTCAAGAGTTGGCAATGATTACCGCTGCTACCAGATGGAGCCACTACCTGCAAATGCTATCAAAGGTATGTACTTACATATGTTTAATGGTTAAACCCTAAAGAGTATTTTGCAGAAGAAGGGATCTCTTGTCATAGATCCAGAAGGATCTCAAGATCCAACACATTCAAGAGGAATGATGCAACCCAGGTGTGATTATTCTAATATACATCTATTTGTCATGACATTATCTCAATCAGTGTTGCATGTTGAAGCTATGATCAAATTATTAGAAGGATTATTAGAAGGATTAACTTTCTGTCAAGATAGTGTATTGTCTTAGTACAGCAGACAGGTTGAAGAAAGCACTCGTCACTTGAGTGAAGGAGACCTAGAAGAAAATCAAGCACTTATTCTTGAGAACAAGGCTCCAGGTTTGATTAACCAAGATTAATAAGATTCAAAGGTGCACATGATAAATTGATGACTATAATTGAGATAGCAGTCATCGTAAAGTATTATACCTAATAGCATGTGAGCATATAAAGGTATATGCTTTGTCTAATACAACTAACACCTCCTCTAGGAGAAACCTTGTGTGTTAGTTCCAGGTTGCCATGGAAGAATGCTTGGTCCCAACACTATGAGAGTGTTGACCTAATTTCGTATTGTATTCCTTACCTTTAATCTTTGCTTCAGATAAA
>ML844660.1:15139-52686 GCA_009831015.1 Picea engelmannii | reverse complement strand
TGCCTATGGTTGGGAGGAAACGAGCACCTCTTTCAGCAGTTGCTTCACATTTTCGAGTTCTAATAAGTATTTTCATACTTGGTACATTATATTGGATGTGATGATGAAATGTTTGTGTTTATTATTTAGTTTCTCAGTATTTGATCTATGATGATAAGTATTCCTATAAATTGTTATATCTATGTGATATTGGACTTATCTCAATTTAATTGTTAGAGAGTCATGGGATGTGAATCCATAGGAGTGTCGGGGTAGGATTGACTGGAATGTCTAAGTCCTGCAAACCCTGTGAAGTTTACCTAGCGGGAATGTTAAGTCTGAATTCTATGGGAGAAGGGTGTTTTTCCCTTAGACTATTCACCCATCAAACCGAGGGCTCGCACCCATGTCCTTAACTCCCTTTGTCGCGAAAAGGGATTCACATTTATCCCCTAATTTTTCCCAAAGGATGCATGTAACCAGGGCCTAGGAACCATGCGCTAGTCCGAAAGGAGCTAGCTCCTTCATCTTCGGGACTTGTGACTCCACAATCTTCGAAAGTAGCCGAAGGTCGAAGTCGTGAAATATTGAGGACCATCGATTTAGGGATCCAATATGGATCGCTCTCAGTCGTTAGATCGGGCATAGGAGGGGAGGCATTAAGTGCTTCGGTGAAGACTTACTTTGGAAGATTTGGAAAGGTCCAGCACTGAAACTCTCGATTGTCGTGTTGACGTCGAGGGACTAGAGAGTCCCCAACACCAACATTTTCAACCTCCCGTGGGGCTAGGCGGGAAGAGATGGGAATATCACCCTAAGATTAAAGCCTGGACAAGAATGTGCATTGAACTCCAGGCCAAATTTCCCCTAACCTACAGTCCAAGCATGAATTCCTTTGCCTCGTAATTTTACTTTTAAGAATATTTGATTTTTATATAATTTATGATTTTTATGCTTCTATATCAGATTTTATAAATTTGACATGACAAAATTAAATCTAATAAAGTAAATGCAAATAATAATAATAAAACATTTGTTTGGTACTTGTTTATAAGAAGGCATCTAAAACAAAACTAAAAAGTTAATATAACTATGTTAGTTTTAAAATGTGATGCAGGAGCATCGCCAGCAAAGCATGAGCAAAAGACAGCTAGGCGCACTAGCGCGCATTTTGAAAAAAAAATGAATTTTAAAGGAGGCGTATCACGCAAATCTTTTGAGAAGAATTGTAATTAAAGAACCTCTTTAATGTTTTGGATCTGGATGATTTCATGAGGACGTCAGAGAATGTAATTTCTTTTAATGTAGTTGAGTGCAGAATAGATTCGATGTGTTCAATGTTATCTGTCTGTCACAAATATTTTTTGTAAAAAATTCTAGTAGTTGATAGCTTTTAATTCGATAGGATAGCTCTAGAATAGTTGGAGGGAAGAGCTCAAAGAGCCCCTCTTGTATAAATCTTTGTAATTATGCCCAGAGAAGGTTGTTGAATCTATTGTAGAGATTGATGTTAAGCTGTTGAAATTGTTGTTATCACTCTAGTTATTGAGAGTTGTTGCCATTGTAGCTGAGTGTCGAGAGTTGCCGAGAGAAATATAGGAACACATGTATATTTCAGTTGAATGAATATAGCAGAGCATTGTCCCAAATGCATGGTGTTGATATGTCTATCTAAATGAATGAATGGTAGACTTCCTATTTATTTGGAATTCTCTGTTATTTCTTGTTCTTGTGTTTATGAATACATTTACATGGATGAATGTATGAATATGTGAAGTTTTAAATAAGGTTCAATTGTTTCTCTTCTACGAGCAAGTGCAAGTGTGCATAGTGTCTGCAAGGAGTGTGTTGACAGAGTCTGTTTTGACTCGTGAGCTCAGAAGAGACAACGAGAATATTAGAGATGCAAGGAGTGCATAGCATCCGCAAGGTGTGCATGACAGAGTCTATTTTGACTCAGAAAGGTCTGGAGAGATAGATTTAAGGAAGTTCGTTTGCAAGGAGTGCGCGACGGAGTCTTTTGACTCAGGAGCTCAAGAGGAGTAGTTGAAGTTGTCCACGGAGAAGCCAAGTTGTGGAGGAGGACTTGTTGCAAGGAATGAACAGGCTGAGATTCAACTGAGTGTCGAGGAGAGTTTCTTAAGAAGACAAGAGTTCGAGGAAGAACAAAGCTCATGAGGAAGAGTGGTGAAAATCCTTCAAAGGGAGGATTTATTTGAGGTTTTCTCAGAATCATCAAAGCAAGATCCATCCAGAAGGGATTGGGATCGTTCCAGACTGTCAGATCTAGGAAAAGCTACACGGAGGCAAGTCACAAGTTGTTTTGGCATTTTAGAGTTCAAAGCATTTTGAAGTGATAGAGAGGTGGGATCGTCGAAGTCGCGAGGTGAATCTTAATCATTGGTTGCGAGGATACTCGTGGCAGTGGATTAGAGAATCTGGGAGTTAGAGGTTCGGAGAAGTGGTGTGTGGAGTAAGTGGAATTTCGTGAAGTTGCAAAAACTGAAGCATAGCTGGACCGTCAGATCCAGGGAGACGCGTGGCAGAGATTCATGAATTTGGAGTGAAGTGTTTCGGGAGAAAACAGAGGAGAACGTTGCAATATCGTCGGAGCCTGAAGTGGTGAAGGGATTGGCCCGAGGTTATAGCCTGTGGTCACACAGGAGAAAGAATCTAGTGTGAAACTAGTACTCACAATCAGTGTTGCCAAGCACCAGAGAGCAAAGTTGCAAGTAGTTTGAACCTACAGGCGACATCAAGGGGACCTTTGTGTGTGTATTAATTGTTCAAGGTCTATTGAAGGCCCGAAGAACCAATTCGGTTCTAGGAGTTTGAAGATCCGAGATTGGGAGGTTGCGCATCCCCGAGGGGAGAAGGGGGGGTGTGCAACAAGTGGTATCAAAGCCAGAATCTATTTTTAGGTAAGGGAGAAAGGAGACCAAGAAGCAGGTTGATATCATCAAGTGGTATCAGATACATCAACCTAATGCCACCCAAGAGATGTGTGGAGCCACCCATAGAAAATAGAGCTATGGAAAGAGAGATGTGAAAACTCAAAGCGAGGTTGGATGCCATGGAAATAGCACAAAGGAGAGCACCTGATGTTGGAGACATCAGCGATGTAGAGAGTGAAGAAGTGGAAGTTGAAGAAGATATAGCAAAGGATGCTATGGAAGAGCGCTTTCTAAAAGTAGTTCTCAAATTGGGAGCTAGAGTAAAGATAGACATCCCTATGTACAAAGGTAATTTGGACGTCAAAGAATTGCTTGATTAGATATGAGCAATGGACAAGTATTTTGACTATGAAGATGTTGACGAGGAGAAAAAGGTGAAACATGTTGTCACCAAGTTAAAAGGACATTTATCACTGTGGTGGGACAAACTACAAGATGACAAGAGAAGCAAAGGAAAACAAAAGATTAAGAGTTGGGATAGAATGGTAGCCAAGCTAAAGGCTAAATTCATACCCAAGGACGACCAGGTAAATCTATTTGGTAGACTGCAGAACCTGAGATAGAAAAGAATGACTGTGGAGGAGTACATAGAGGAGTTCTACAAGCTAAACATCAGGGTTGGAAAAAGAGAGAGAGATGAGGAAAAGTTGTCAGGTACATCAACGGCCTGAGATATGAAATCCAGGACAAAATCATCATGATGACAGTAAGGAAGGTAGAGGATGTGCATCATATTGTGTTAAAAGGAGAAGAGAAGTTGGCCAAAAAGAAGAGTCAACAAAGCAGAAATAGAGGCAAAGGAGTTACCCATGAAAAGACGTAGAAGCCCAAAGGTGAGACGGAGAAACCACATAATCACTCTAAGAGAGGAGGAAGTTCTAGAGGAAGACAGAGTTGTAGTAGAAACTCTTTTCCTAGAGGAAGAGGAAGAGATAGAGGAGGAGAGATAAAGTGTTGTGCATGTGGAAAGGTAGGACACATGTCTTGGGAATGTCCTGAGAGAAAGAAAGAAGGAGGTGAAGCTCACATTTCGGAAGTGCAGAAGCAAGATGTTGAGGCAGAAGGCGCAGAAGATGGGAGATCTTTGATGATAAAGAAGATTCTCTTAAAGCCAGAGCCAAAGGTTGAAAAACCAGTGCAGAGGAACAGTTTGTTCAGGACATCTTGCAAGACTAAAGACAAAGTTTGCAAGGTAATCATTGATAGTGGGAGCACTGGTAATTTAGTATCCATGGAGATGGTGGGGAAACTGGATCTGGAGATGACTGCACATATGACGTCATATAAAGTCTCATGGTTGCAGAAAGGTCATCAAGTAACAGTCACTAAACAATGCTTGGTTGAATTTAAAATAGGAGGATATAGAGATGAAATTATGTGTGATGTGATTCCCATGGATGTATGTCATGTTTTGTTGGGAACACCATGGTAGTATGATAGGAATGTAATTCATGATGGAAGAACAAATACTTATACCTTGGAGAAGAATGGTAGGACACACATGTTGCTACCAATTGAGGAAAAGAAAGTGAAAGAAGAAGCCAACACGAGCATACTTCTCATGAGTGGGAAGGAACTTCTGAGTGAAGTTAAGAAGGAATAGGAGATGCAATTTGTTGTAGCGAGGAAGCCAAAAGTTATCCTTACAAGTACTTCTATGGAGGATTTGCCTGAGTAAATTCAGGAGTTGTTGGAAAAAATTTCTAACATAGTAGTGGATGAGTTGCCAAGCTCATTGCCACCTATCAGAAGTATCAACCATCACATTGAGTTGATACCAGGAACAAGCCAGTTGAATAAAGCAGCGTACAGATTGACACATCAAGAGAATGGGGAGGTGAAAAGACAAGTTCAGGATTTGTTAAACAAAGGTTTGGTCAAAGAAAGCTTGAGTCCATGTGCAGTACCAACTGTGTTGAGTCTGAAGAATGATGGACGATGGAGAATGTGTACAGACTCAAGGGCCATAAATAAGATCACCATTAGGTACAGATTTCCATTTCCAAGGATGGATGACTTAATGGATTGTTTAAGTGGAGCGAACTATTTTTCAAAGATAGATTTGAAAAGTGGATATCACTGGATAAGGATGGGGGAAGGTGATGAATGGAATATAGCCTTCAAGACAAATGAGGGATTGTATGAATGGCTTGTTATGTCATTTGGCTTAACAATTGCCCTGAGTACTTTTATGATGTTGATGAATGAAGTATTGAAAGATTTTATTGGTAAGTTTGTGATCGTATATCGGGATGATATATCGGTCTTCAACAAGACTGATGAAGAACATCTGAGGCACTTAATGTTAGTGATGAAGAGGTTACAGCGGGAAAAGCTGCTAATAAATTTTAAAAAATCCTCTTTCATGAAGACATAACTCATTTATTTGGGTTTTTTGATCTCTTCGAATGAATTGAAGATGGATCCAAAAAAGGTGAAATCAATTAGAGAATGGTCATCACCAAGGAGTATATTTGAGGTGAGAAGCTTCCATGTATGATAAAGAGTTCTATGCCATAATTCAAGCCTTGAAGAAATGGAGGCACTATGTCGTTCCAAAAGAGTTTATTTTGTATAGCAATAATCAAGCTTTACAATTCATAACCAGACAAGATAAGTTAAACCAGAGACATGCCAAATGGATAGAGTTTATTCAAAATTTCACTTTTGTCATTAAACATATTTTTGGTAATTCTAACAAGTTTGTTGATGCATTAAGCAGGATATGTTTGATTCTGCAGGACTTTCAAGTGAAAACCTTTGGGTTTGAACACCTTAAGGAAATGTATCATGATGATCCATATTTCAAGGAAGCATATAAAGCATGTGCGAACCTTGTACTCAGAGATAGAAGCCAGTGGGCCGAATATCTGATTCAAGACGGGTTGTTGTTCAAAGGATGTCAGGTGTGCATACCGAAGTGTTCAATGAGGGAAAATTTGTTGAAGGAAAAACATAGTGGGGGTCTAGTCAGACATTTTGACCACGAAAAAATGTTTGCACGGTTGAACGGCTCATATTGTTGGCCAAGTATGAGGGAAGAGGTGAAGAGGTTTGTGAAAATATGTAAGATCTACCAGTATGAAAAGGGGAAGAGACATAATACTGGGTTGTATCAACCATTGCCTATTCCAGAGAGGCCTTGGGATGCAATAAGTATGGATTTCATGTTGGGATTGCCAAGGACACAAAGAGGAAGTGATTTCATATTTGTGGTGGTCGATAGATTTTCAAAAATGGCACACTTTATTCCATGCCAGAAAACCAGTGATGCAACGCACATTGCTAATTTGTTTTTCCAAGAAGTTGTAAGACTTCATTGATTGCCCAATAGTATTGTTTTAGACAAAGATACCAAATTTGATGGTCATTTTTGGAGAACATTGTGGAAGAAGCTGGGAACGAAACTATCCTTTAGTTATGCATATTACTCGCAAACGGATGGACAGACTGAGGTAGTGAACCGAAGTTTGGGAGATTTGCTGAGAAGTTTGGTCACTGAACATCATAGCCAATGGGATCATATTCTAGCACAAGCGGAGTTTGCATACAATGACTCAATGAACAGAAGTACCGGAAAGAGTCCATTTCAGATAATGTATGGAATGAATCTGAGGGGAGTGTCAGAGTTGAGAGATCTGGAGCAAAATGAATTTAGAAGCGCTGGAGCCGAAGACTTTGCTGCAGAAATATAGGAACTTCTTAATCAGATCAGAGAGCAGTTGCAGAGAAGCAGCAGTGAATATAAACGCAGAGCTAATCAACATAGGAGGAAACTTAAATTTGAATTCGCATATCAAGTTCTAGCACATATTAGGAAGGAGAGGTTCCTAATAGGGACATATAATAAACTAAAGCTGAAGAAGATAGGGCCATGCAAAATCCTAAGAAAATTTGGTGAGAATGCTTATGAGATAGAGTTTCCAGAAGATGTGGGTATATCGCACATATTTATCATTGTCGACTTGTATCCTTACAGGGAATACGGAACTGAAGGACCCAAAGATCAGAGGGAGGTCCAGTGGAAAAAACAAATGCCTATAGCAGAAAATCCACAAATGGAGCAAATTGTAGATCGGCAAACTGGTAAGAAAACCATAAGGAAAACATATTTTGAGTATTTGGTAAAGTGGAAAGGACAACCAATAGAAGATGCAAGTTGGGTAAGCGAAGTGGACATCCATAAGCATGGAAGATCAGTGCAGGAGTCCATGAATTTTTCAGCCAGAGGAGTATGATGCAGGAGCATCGCCAGCAAAGCATGAACGGAAGACAGCTAGGCGCACTAGCGTGCATTTTCAAAATAGTTTAAATTTAAAGGAGGTGTATCACGCAAATATTTTGAGAAGAATTGTAATTAAAGAACCTCTTTAATGTTTTGGAGTTGGATGATTTCATGAGGACATCAGAGAATGTAATTTCTTTTAATGTAGCTAAATACAGTGCATATTCGATGTGTTCGATCTTATTTGTCTGTCACAAATATTTATTGTAATAAATTCTAGTAGTTGATAGCTTTTAATTCGATAGGATAGCTCTATAATAGTTGGAGGGAAGAGCTTGAAGATCCCCTCTTGTATAAAGTTGTGTATTGATGCCCAAAGAAGGTTGTTGAATCTATTGTAGAGATTGATGTTAGGCTAATGAAATTGTTGTTAGCACTCTAGTTATTTAGAGTTGTTTCCATTGTAGCTAAGAGTCGAGAGCTACCGAGAGAAGTATATGAACATGTGTATCTTTCAGTTGAATGAATATAGTAGAGGGGCATTGTCCCAAATGCATGGTGTTGACGTGTCTATCTGAATGAATGAATGGTAGACTTCATGTTTATTTGGAATTCTCTGTTATTTCTTGCTCCTCTATTTATGAATGCATTTACATGGATGAATTTATGAATCTGTGAAGTTTTAAATAAGTTTCAATTGTTTCTCTTCTACAAGCAAGTGCAAGTGTGCATAGTGTCTGGAAGGAGTGCGTTGATGAAGTCTCTTTCAACTCGTGAGATCAGAAGAGACAACGGGAATCTTAGAGGTCTAAGGATTGCATAGCATCCGCAAGGTGTGTGTGATAGAGTCCATTTTGACTCAGAAAGGTCTGGAGAGATAGCTTGAAGGAAGTTCACCCGCAAGGAGTGTGCGACAGAGTCTTTTGACTCAAGAGCTCAGGAGGAGTAGCTGAAGTTTCCCACAGAGAAGCCAAGTTGTGGAGGAGGACCTATTGCAAGGAGTGCACAGGCTGAGATTCGACTAAGTGTCAAGGAGAGTCTCTTAAGAAGACAAGGGTTTGAGGAAGAACAAAGATAAAGAGGAAGAGTGGCGAAAATCCTTCAAAGGGAGGAGTCCTTTGAGGTTTTTTCGTAGAATCAACAAAGCAAGATCCGTCCAAGAAGGATTGGGATCGTTCCAGACCGTCGGATCTAAGAAAAGCTTCACGGAGGCAAGTCGCAAGGTGTTTCGACATTTTGAAGTTCGGAGAATTTTGAAGTGATGGAGAGGTAGGATCATCGAAGTCGCGAGGTAGATATTAATCGTTGGTTGTGAGGATACTCGTGGCAGCAGATTAGAGAATCTGGGAGTTAGAGGTCCGGAGAAGTGGTGTGTGGAGTAAGTAGAATTTCGTGAAGTCACAAAAACAGAAGCATAGTTGGACCGGCAAATCCAGGGAGACACGTGGTAGAGATCCATGAATTCGGAGGGAAGTGTTTCAGGAGAAAACAGAGGAGAAGGTTGCAATATCATTGGAGCTTGAAGTAGCTAAGGGATTGGCGTGAGATTATAGCTCGTGGTCACATAGGAGAAAGAGTCTAGTGTGAAACTAGTACTCACAATCAATGTTTCCAAGCGCTAAAGAGAAGAGTTGCGAGTAGTTTGAACCTACAGGTGACATCAAGGGGACCTATGTGTGTGTATTAATTATTCAAGGTCTGTTGAAGGCCCGAAGAACCAATTCGGTTCTAGGAGTTTGAAGATCCGAGATCAAAAGGTTGTGCAGCCCCGAGGGGAGAAGGGGGGGTGTGCATCAAAATGACAAAAAGAAAAGTTTATCAAACATTAGTTTCAAGACTACAAAAGAGTAATACTTTAATGATTTGATATTTTTTATTTTTTTTTAGAAGTTAGGATATGTTAAATAACAAGAAAATCAAAATAGTAAAGAAGTAAAAAAGTTTATACATATTGAACTAGCTAATGAATAAAACTTATCTACGTGAATTTTTTTACAAAATAAACATGTTCATAAGTTTGTTTGTTTTTTTTAATTTTATTTTTAATGATGTATTAAAAGAAGATGAGGAAAACTGAGAATTTAAAAAAAATAACAAAGAGACAATTTCACAGTGCAAAAAGAATTTGATTTCATTTAAAATGCTCCCCATACAAATCCTTGAATTTTCGAAACCTACAAGTCTATGCGTAGACTAGGGCTAGGTATATGGTCTTTAGCCAATCTATAACAATGTTACAATAGAAAGACCAAGCGCGAAAAAAAAAATTGAGCCAGAAATGGAATGGAGCAATGATGGCGAATCACAAGGAGAAAACTTGCATATAGAAATTGATTAGCGCCGAATAAAATCGAGCTTGAATACAACAAACTAACAAGTAAACATTCACCTCATGAAAGCCAACAAGCTCATCCTTGATTTATCATTTTCGTTGCTTCGCAATAACCTCTATTGCCAATGATTCTGTCAATCCCTGCTGAATATGTAAAAGAAGAATGAAATGAATCAGACCTCACAACACTCCAAGCATACATCTCTATAAAAATTTTGCCAAAGTTTTTCTCTCTCTAAAATTATCTGTTCAAAAAATTTATGTCCCTTTGGTTGGTTGTGCGTTGCTTCTTTAATAACATTTGATAATCAGTTTCAACAGTTAGATTGATTTAGTTGAACAAACTGAATCGTGAACCGGACAAGCTGGAACCGCCCTCTATTTCTATAAAATAATTTAAAAAAAACTTATGAAAATCCACATGTCGACCTGTTATCGCTCCAGGAAACTCTCCTAGGCTGTAAGTCGGAGATGCCTGGTAACTAACTCTTTTTGGGAAATGTTTTCTCAATATTTGATATGGTTTTTGGGTCAAGATGAATATCTGAATACTTGACTGTGTTTTCAAGACTGTCTAGAGATACAAAATCTCACAAGGCCTTCTCGCACTGTGGTCAGAGAAGGTTTGATTAAATGGGGGAAAGAAAACAGTTATTGAACCAGATTATGCTTCATACCAACAAACACATTGGGTTTAACAACCAGGAAATAACTTATGATTATCAACTAAGACAATTAATCAGTGAGATGACAGTCACTGCAAACTGAATGAGTATCAACAAAGGACTTCCACTCATAAGCTATAAAAGAACAGAGGAGAAAATCTGACACGGAACTGAAGGAAGCTTGCAATTTTTTATAAAATAAGAATAGGTCTTTTCATTACAGTGGCAGCATCATAGCACTCAAAATCGAACCCCTTATTCATCCAATGTTTATGTCTTTATAGCCCTTTACAAACAATTTCTAGATCCTATGAAACTGGATCTAATTTACTAAAAATATAAAATGAAACTACATTTACAAGAGAATAGGGATAAAACCCTAAAGAAAAGTTATTCTATGTGTTGGTCGTATATTAGTGTTTGAACAGTTGATGGAGTGATGACTAGCCTCCCAAGGCCTTTGACTTGATCTTGGGGCATAAGAATCGAATGCCTAGAAATCTTGAGATGATTCTTTGACTGTTTATATTTAGCTGATAAGATATTTTTTGATTGATGAATTCCCTGCCACCTGTACATTTGATCTTCTTGCTGGAAAACTTGACTGGAAAGGTGGATCGAATCCTTAACCAGCTGCACAAAATCTGGAGTATTTCCTACCTTCTGTCATCCTTGTTCTGTAGAGTTTGGAGTCTTTCAAATAAGACATCTAAAATGCTCCTAATAAGAGGTATAGCATTCTGATCTTGATATTCCATCAATGATGATCTTAGGTAATGTGGACCTTGCAAACTTACTGCAGGATTGTGAACCATATCCAATTGAGGAGCGAATGACCCAGATGGCCAAGAAAAGTGATTGTTTTGTTCAGACCTTAAAGAAGATATCGATTCCTGTGCAGGACCAGAATTTGGCCCATCAACTTGCATGTGAACACTCTATTTTCAACATTATAGACTTTGCAAATATGGATGTTGGTCAGCCTTTTCAATCCTGGAAGTGCAAAGAAGGGCCAGGAAGAAAGTCCAGAGCCAGGATGGCCTATACTTGCAGCCCCAGACCTGTGCAAAAATTATAACATTCTGCCCTGTTTCTTCCCAGTCAAGAGGCAGACACAAACTTCACGACCTTCTGGCTTCCAGGTAGGTAACAGGGGAATAATTCTAGCCATGAGTTTTCCAGGATGTTGCATAGCACTTGATTGTTGAACTGGCCAGAACTTATGCAGATCATTATTAAGTGACAGAAAGCAATGCCTTTGAAACTGCGTTTCACCTCCAGACCTGTCATTGGGTCTTCATATTTGAAATTAAAGACCTCCCTTGAAAACGCTTTAACACCTCAGGAACACCATTTGTTATTTTTGTAAGCATAGGCTTGATAGGAACACCAGGTGAAATCGATATAGTTGTTGATAAAAGATCTATTCCTTTATTCCTGATGGTAGGAACCAAGATATTCAAATTAGGGAGAATATTATAAGCCTCCATAGCTGCTATTGGTGCTTGTTGAAGCTGCATTCTCAAGTTGTCTGAAAGCCCGTCTTGTAAGCAAACAGCCGAGGTATTTAATATTACAGCTTGTGCCAATGATGGTAAAACAGTTCTCATCATGGCTCCAATGCGCATATTCCTAACCAGAGTTTGAACAATAAACTTAGTCTCTTTCTCTCTACAAGATCATAACAGGCTGAGAATCACACCCTTCTTTCTAGCGCTACTTCCACTTCCTCCTTCCTTGCTTATTTTCTGTAAAGCAGAAAAACTTGACCAATTAAAAGAGGTCACGGAATTATGATTAGGGATTGTGTTTGTCGACATGCTTGAGCCACATCACCAAGGTCACCCACGCTGTTGTACATTTCTCTCAGCTTAGATTTTTGTGTCCCAAAATAATCTTCAATTGCTTCTAACACTGTGCTGCCACCTAGATTTAGATTCACATTCTCATAATCGGGGGCAATCCGATTAGTACAGAGGTAAATAGCAGGTTGCACGTCCTCTGGTGATACAGCAAGCAAGCTTCGGAACATATTGCATTCGTGGAGAACGCATTAGGAATAGCTCCACCGACAACTTCATCCACGATGGGAGGACTAGCGTTCTCATCAGCAGGGCTCGTTTTATCTGTGTTGGCTCTGCGTTTTTGGAACCCTCTGCCATATAAATCGGGCAATGATTTGACACCTGCAACTATCTATGATAAACCCCTACAATTTGTTGAGAATCTCCTTCGATTGTGGCTTAGTTGGGACTTGGCTGAGCGCATGGAATGGGATCTAAGGAACAACCACCTGTATGGACGTCCTTCCTTCAAACCTGAACTATTGTCTCTGCCTGGATTTGGTGAAGATGTTAGATCCCTGCCAAAAGTGATCCAGACTGCACCTGTCTAGTTTGATAACCGCTTGTTGATTGACTGCAGCTTGTTGTCGAAAATCCTTTAGAGCGCGGTCATATACAACAACTGTCAACGCAACATCACTCCAGCTCTATAAATCCTTCATCCGAGCATGGATTGCATATGTGTCAATATTTGGAAGAAGCTTTATGTGTCGATTTAATCTTAACCCGTAGCTTGATTCATGGCTTTGACTCAATAGCTGGATATTGAATAACTGATTGTTGACATGTAGTTGACTTTTGGCGTGAACGAGGATTTTAATTTTGATTGGGAAAGCTTTCAGTGGTTAAGGGCATCCTGATATATGCCTCTAATCCACCGAAACGATCGGCTTTCGGTGGTTAACTAGTCGTTTTTCAGACCAGCTTAACCACCGAAAGCTGAGATTTAAAATTTTGAAGGCCAAGACTTAAAGGAATGATTTTTCCAATTTTTACATCTCAGAAATAGAGCAACTAATCTACTCTAAAATATTCAGAAATAAATTTTTTGACTCATTCTATCACCTAAAATTTGAAAACTTAGCAGTGTAATTTTAGGAGATAACACGACCGTCCTTTACTTCTTGGATTTGGTAGACCCGACTTTCCTTCTCAAAAGTTAAATGAAAAAAGTTGATGATATGTGCTGGATTTTGTAATTTCAATCTCATTATCTTATAGATTTATCAGCCATGATATGCCCCTTAAGTTTCCTGTCATTGGCATCGATTATCTTTTATAGATGCACTAGATTTATTTCTCGAGTTCCTCTGTACTAGTAACAAGCCTTTAAGTCGTTGTTCCAAGCTTGAATAAGGTTTGGAGGATAGATTTCATCACCCGGAAATTTTTTAACACATATGCAGTCCATTATCTGGATCATTGACAATCCCAATTGATTTTTTTCTTAGCAGAAATTAACTCCAGTGTAGACTAATTTTGTGAGAGAGATGACTAGTTTTTAAATGAATGTAATATGGCCCAAAAGACCCTCATAGACTAGTGGATGCAATGCCCAAAATGTTTGACCCATGGTCTACATAAATACCATGATTTACACTGGTTCTAAATAAAATCCAGGAGACTTCTCCTTATTTCTATAAAAGAGCCATTCGTTCGAACATTGAAGCCATTGCGTTATATATTTTGGATTTGTGGCCAACATGGGGAAACAGTTGAATCCTTTAATTTTCCTGCGTGGTCGTATTGCAGCCTCTTTGCATACAATGTAACAGATATTTTTATCGAAACAACGTTCCTTACACTTTTCTCGAAAACTTGTAAGAGATGCAAGTCTTTGTGGCTGATTTAAACAATGTGAAACATCTGACAAGCCCTTATGATGATGTAGACTGGAAATGGGAATGCCAACCATGATATGTGGTATATCTCGATCCCCCAACAATAAAATCACTTGTTGTACCTTCTCTGGTGCTACCATATCAATGACATAGACCTCTCCTTGAAACGAGAGTGTGAGTTTATTTGTTCCCTGACTACGTACAGGGACAAATAACTGGGGCCCTCCGAGATTGTTCCCATCTCCTTCATCCCGTTCTTATCTAGCACCATTATCATTGCTATGATGCAATGGATGCCCATGCTCATCATTGTGCATGTAATGTATATGCAAATGCCCACTATCCACTCTTTGAAATTGTGCTCCTTGATTCATGTGAGGATCTCCCTCATTTTGGCCCTTCATCAGTATTAGTAACTTGTGGGTTGATGCACTCAACCTTTTATGCAAAATTGGGATGAGCTTATCATCCCACCAACACTCGTTTTTCGACAAAGGTTGATAAAACCTTTATAGTCATAGATTGATTTCTGAGAAGTTTATATTATTTAGAATGATTGCAACCTTCGATCCAAGACAAGGATGTGTTTGGCCCAAAGCGCTTCAACCATAGAAGTTTTGTACATCTCTGGATCAACAGATTTTATAATACAGAGAACCTTAAAATTGTTGTTGAATACGACTGAGCCAGAGATCATTTGTGACTAGAAATTCGGTTATTTCTCTCTCATCCTTGGACTTCTCTATGGCTTTATGGAAGCGCTTCCTTATTCCACAAGCGTGACCCCTTATCACCTTTTGCATGATCCCATTTGCTAAGAGCAACCCATTTCCATACTTTTATAACCTTGAAGCACCAATCGATATGATAGACTGATTCGTTTCCACAACAGTCATAACTTTGGACTGCCAAATGCCTTGATCGTTAATGAAGCAATAGTGGAGGTGACGATCACATATCCTTCTTGAAAAGTTACATTCAAATGACCACTATATAATTCCACCAGCTTTTCATCGTATTATCGAGTGAAAAGGGCATAGGATGTATAAGTATTATACATATCTTGCTTTTGATATGGCATAGAAAATTCCAAGGTCATAACCCCAATAATATCAATATTTAAATAATGAAGAGGTTATGACAAGTATACTAAAAAGGGGTACTTTTAAAATATATAAAAGTCTAGGTAGTTGATTCAACTTCCCTTTTTATTAAAAGGTCACATGTGATGAAGGGATGCATAGGGTGACCAGGTTATTATGTGGGAAAAGTCATGGAAATATGGTATAATAATATATCTTTTGCTTTTTGACATGACATAAAAAAGTATCCAAAGATAAGATAATAATGTTATTCTTATAAAAAGAGTGGTATGAGGATATCCCATGAGTGCAAAAATATAAAGGTTATGAGTGAGAAATGGGATAGTAGGTAATTTTAATCATAGATCGAGAGCCATGATAGTTTCAAAAAGAACCATGCGCTAACAACTTGTAATGAACTTGCTTCTATTTGAATGATCCTATAACCTTTCTTGAATGTGTAGCAGTAACTCAGTAGGAGCGCGTACAAGACTTTGTGCAAGCAATTGCGAAATGAGAGGGGAAGCCTGGCAACACTTTTTCGACTAAGCATTGTTGACAAAAATCATCGTCAACAATTGTCGAGCAACAAATGTGCATCGCTTACAGTGGCGTGCAAGCTTTAAACAATAACTTGCGATTCTTGATTCTCTACAGAAAAGGGGAAGGGAAGGGTAATGATGGGACTGAGGGTGACTCGATGTGGAACAAGAAGAGGACGAAAGGGTTAGGTGGACCATGTTATACAACATGGGGAGACATGATCGAGGTCAATGGATTCATGGATCGGGACTTCGTGGAATAACTCATGAAAAGTGGTAAGTGTGAGGGAGTTTGGTCATGTTGTATAGCATGAAGGGATGACTCTTTAGATCTTGAAAAAAATGATTACAAGGCTAGAAAATTGTTGTGGATGTGTGTTGAGGGTAAGACCCAAGTTTAACACTGAGCATCCACAACGTGCATGCTGGAGGCATCTCAAAATGAAGGGGACGGAGAAAGGAAAAGAAGGAAGATGGGGATAGGACTGACGAACGTGACAAGCGAGGATGTCTCGCGTAGCAAGCGCATGGTAGAAAAGCGAGGGATTGTGACAAAGGAAGGCAACTTGGTTCACCTGCAAGTCTATTGTCCACCAAAACACATTTGGTCAATCAGTTAAAAAATATATAGATAACCTTCCTTTTAATATCACCAATCATTGCTCCATCACTTCTGACCATGAAAAGGGCAAAAAAGGAAAAGAAAGCGAAAGAAATAAAAGAAAGAAAATAAACTGAGTAAATGAAAAATCAACCCAAAACTAATCTAGCCCTTCCCGTAAACTTTTATCATTATTATTATTAGTGTTGTTGTTGTTGTTGTTTATTTATGTACAAAGGAAAAAAAAACCATTAGCTTGGACTCAGGTCAGATGAAATTTAGCGTAAAGGAATGTCTCACCTACTTTGCATGTAGATCCTATGAGTTTGACAAATTTTTGTGTGGAAGGACTGCCAACATGCCAACCAATAGATGTGTATGGTGCGGAGAAATGATTAATCAATAGCCAAAAAAAATGATCACCAATCTCCAAGACATGCCAACCAAAAAATGTTTTTCCAGTAATGATGAAGGTATTAATTGAATTATATTTAAGGTTTAGGGTTTGTACCTTAAAGGGATGATCCATGAATTCAAAAAACAAATTAGTATCATATCTATGGACCTTTCTATCAGGAACAGGTTCGTCATGATGCAAATAAAATTCATAACATGGATTCAAAAGCATAGGGATGTCTTTAAAATAGTCATCTTCATTGAAGAACAAAGTGCACTTAGGAGGGATATGCGTGCGAGTAACAAATTCTCTAACCTCTCTTGATTGAAACAAAGGATTAGCAACAATTTTATACAAATTAAGATCTTGATTGAACTCATAAATATCTTCAAAAGAGGATTCCTCAGTTGTATCGTTAAAGTCATGCAGGCCTACATCATTTGACCACTCATTAGCATTATCATTGAATACAAATGTATCATAAATTGGTTTGGCATGGTCGTAATTTATTTCTTCATTTGCATAATCAAAATTTCCATCGCATGCGTGTGAATAAGAGGCTCGAAATGAAAGATCATTTTGAGGTTGAGTTTCTTCATGAGGTTTAAGAAGGGTGATGTTTGGGATGTGAGAGGTGGATTGATCATCAAGCATCATGATATAATCATGATCCTCTTCACATCCAAGATCTTGACCACACGTAGTGAATTAATCATAAATAGGCCCTAGGAGAGAGGGCTCCCGAGATATACTCCCAGAATGATTTGAAGATTGAGACTCAAGACATAACATGTGATCTTGTAAACTCTTGATGATGGGGATTAAAGAAGATAAAACCTTGTGTGAATCATAAACGCCAAAGGAGTAACATGTTATACGGATTTTCTCTTTGAAGTCAAGGTAAGTGGATAGATCTAGCTCTAGGTTTTGAACATTCTTTTCTTCCAACCGCCCGATAAAGAGGAGGTAGAAGTTCGTAGTAATGCAACAGGGCAGCCAAGTTGGTATGGCGAATGGGAGTAGGAATTAAATTGTATAACTTGATAAATTGAAGGTTAAATGTAAGAATGTTCTCATTATCTTTCATAAGTAACTGGTTAAACCTCTTAAGATGCTCGTAAGGATTATCTAAATGCCCAGAGGTAGAAGTAAACCAGTAAGAAAGTTCAAACCAGGTAGAGATGCATCCATCAGGAAGTTTGGCAAATAAAGAGGTAGCATCACCCTAAAGTGAATTCATGAACAAAAGAATGCAACTATCATTATTATTTGCTCTAAGAATGGTGCAAGCATTCAAAAATGCACGAAGGTGTTCAATTACCGTAATAGTTCTGTCACCATGAAAGAGAGGTAGATGGTTCTTGAATTTGTGAGGTAAAGGGTTAACCGGGTGAGCGAACTTCAAGGGAGTGGGCACAAACCAAGGGGAATTATTTAGGTATTCTTCAAACTCAAAAATCCCATACTTGCGAATGACTTTCCTAGGGTTAGTAGTTGAAACCACAGGGTTACAACCACCAAACAGGCTTCCAATCGGTTGAGACATTGAGTTCTGGAAAAAATAAAAATAAAATCAAAAGAATTAAAACAAAACTAGGAAAGAACCATTGAACGGTTCGTGCCCAGTATGGTCGCCAAAAAAATGTTGACGTCGAGGGACTAGAAAGTCCCCAACACCAACATTTTCAACCTCCCGCAGGGCTAAGCGGGAAGAGACAGGAATATCACCCTAAGCTTAAAGCCCCAGACAAGAATGTGCATTGAACTCCAAGCCAAATATCCCCTAACCTACAGTCCAAGCGTGAATTCCTTTGCCTCGTAATTTTACTTTTAAGAGTATTTGATTTTTATGTAATTTATGATTTTTATACTTCTATATCAGAGTTTATACATTTGACATGACAAAATTAAATCTAATAAAGTAAATGAAAATAATTAAAAAAAAAACATTTGTTTGGTACTTATTTATAAGAAGGTATCTAAAACAAAACTAAAAAGTTAATATAACTATGTTAGTTTTAAAATGACAAAAAGAAAAGTTTATCAAACATTAAACATTAGTTTGAAGACTACAAAAGAGTAATACTTTAATGATTTGATATTTTTATTTTCTTTTAAAAGTTAGGATATGTTAAATAACAAGAAAATCAAAATAATAAAGAAGCAAAAAAGTTTATACATATTGAACTAGCTAATGAATAAAACTTATATACATGTTTTTTTTTAACAAAATAAACATGTTCATAAGTTTGTTTAATTTTATTTTTAATGTTGTATTAAAAGAAGATGAGGAAAATTGAGAATTTAAAAAAAAATAACAAAGAGACAATTTCAAAGTGCAAAAAGAATTTGATTTCATTTAAAATGCTCTCCATATAAATCCTTGAATTTTCGAAACCTACAAGTCTCTGCGTAGACTAGGGCCAAGTATATGGTCTTTAGCCAATCTAGAACAATGTTACAATAGAAAGACCAAGCACAAAAAGAAAAAAAGAAAGCTCAACTATAAATGAAATGGAGCAATGATGGTAAATCACAAGGAGAAAACATGCATATAGAAAATGATTAGCATCGAATAAAATCGAGCTTGAATACAACAAACTAACAAGTAAACATTCACCTTATGAAAGCCAGCAAGCTCATCCTCGCTTTATCCTTTTCGCTGCTTCACAAGACTCCCTACTACCAACAATTCCAACAATCCATGTTGAATATGTAAAAGAAGAATGAAATGAAGCAAACCTCACATCACTCCAAGCATACCTCTCTATAAATTTTCTGCCCAAGTTTTTCTCTCTCTAAAATTCTCTCTTCAAAATTTTTTTGTCCCATTGGCTAACTGTGCGTTGCTTCTATAATAACATTTGATAATCAGTTTCAACAGTTAGATTGATTTAGTTGAACAAACTGAATCGTGAACTAGACAGGCTGGAACCGCCCTCTATTTCTATGAAATAATTTAAAAAGAAAAAAGAAAAAAAAGAAAAAAAACTTATAAAAATCCACATGTCGACTGTCCTTTACTTCTTAGATTTTGGTAGACCCGACTTTCTTTCTCAAAATTTAAATCACAAAAGTTGATGATATGCGCTTGCTTCTATAATTTCAAGCTCATTATCTTATAGATTTATCAGCCATGGTATGCCCCTTAAGTTTCCTGTCATTGGCATCGATTATCTTTGATAGATGCACTAGATTTATTTCCCGAGTTCCTATGTACTAGTAACAAGCCTTTAAGCCGCTATTCCAAGCTTGAATAAGGTTTGGAGGATAGATTTCATCACCCAGAAATTTTTTAACACATATGCAGTCCATTATCTGGATCATTGACAGTCCCAATTCATTTTTTCTTAGCAAAAATTAACTCTAGTGTAGACTAATTCTGTGAGAGTGATGACTACTTTTTAAATGGATGTAAGATGGCCCAGGAAACCCTCATCAACTAGTGGATGCAATGCCCAAAACGTTTGACCCCTGGTCTACATAAATACCACGATTTACGCTGGTTCTGAATAAAATCTGGGAGACTTCTCCTTATTTCTATGAAAGATCCATTTGTCCAAAGACTGAATACATCGCGTTATATATTTTGGATTTGTGGCCAACGTGGGGAAACAGTTGAATCCTCTAATTTTCCTGACTGGTCGCATTGCAGCCTCTTTGCGTACAGTGTAACAGATATTTTTATCAAAACAACGTTCCTTACACTTTTCTGC
This sequence comes from Picea engelmannii, assembly GCA_009831015.1. NCBI lineage: Eukaryota > Viridiplantae > Streptophyta > Pinopsida > Pinales > Pinaceae > Picea > Picea engelmannii. The sequence goes on along the minus strand of ML844660.1, from coordinate 32,508 downwards.
AAATCTTGTAAGAGATGCAAGTCTTTGTGGCTGATTTAAACGATGTGAAACATCTGACAATCCCTTCTGATGATGTAGACTGGAAATGGGAATGATAACCATGTTATTTGGTATATCTTGACCCCCAACAATAAAATCACTTGTTGTACCCTCTCTGGTGCTACCATATCAATGACATAGACCTCACCTTGAAATGAGAGTGTGAGTTTATTTGTTCCCTAACTGTGTACAAGGACAACTGAATGGGGCCTTCTGAGATTGTTCCCATCTCCTTCATCTTGTTCTTCTCCAGTGCCATTGTCATTGCTATGATGCAATGGATTACCATGCTCATCATTGTGCATGTAATGTATATGCATATCCCACTATCTACTCTTTGAAATTGTGCTCCTTGATTCCTGTGAGGATCTCCTTCATTTTGGACCTGCATCAATATCAGTAACTTGTGGGTCGATGCACTCAGCGTTTTATGCAAAATCGGGACGAGCTTATCATCCCACCAACACTCGTTTTTCAACAAAGGCTGATAAAACCTTTATAGTCGTAGATTGATTTTCGGGCAGTTTATATTATTTCGAATGATTGCAACCTTCGATCCAAGACAAGCATGTGTTTGGCCCAAAGCGCTTCAACCATAGGCAATTTCGTACAGCTCTGGATCAGCAGATTTTATAATACAGGGAACTTTAAAATTTCTATCGAATACGACTGAGCCGGAGATCATTTGCGACTGGAAATTCGGTTATTTCTCTTTCATCCTTGGAATTCTCTATGGCTTTATGGAAGTGCTTCCTTATTCCACAAAAGTGACCCCTTATCACCTTTTGCTTGAAGAGTTCCTCTAAATATTCAATAGTATTATTAAGCTCCATTGTGAGACACCCGAGTGTGCATGCTCCCATTTGCTAAGAGAAACCTATTTCCATACTTTTACAACCTCGAAGCACCAAACAATATGATAGAATGATTTGTTTCCACAACAATCATAACTTTGCACTACCAAATGCCTTGATCGTTAATGAAGCAATAGTAGAGGTGGCGATCACATATCCTTCTTGAAAAGTTACATTCAAATGACCACTATATAATTCCACCATCTTTTCATCGTATTATCAAGTGAAAAGGGCATAGGATGTATAAGTATTATACATATCTTTCTTTTGATATGGCATAGAAAATTCCAAGGTCATAACCCCAATAATATCAATATTTAAATAATGAAGAGGTTATGAAAGGTATACTAAAAAGGGGTACTTTTAAAAGATATAAACGTCTATGTAGTTGATTCAACTTCCCTTTTTATTAAAAGGTCACATGTGATGAAGGGTTGCATAGGGTGACAAGGTTATTATGTGGGAAAAGTCACAGCAATATGGTATAATAATGTATCTTTTGCTTTTTGACATGGCATGAAAAAGTACCCAAAGACACAATAATAATGTTATTATTATAAAAAGAGAGGTATGAGGATATCACATGAGTGCAAAAATATAAAGGTTATGAGTGAGAAATTGGATAGTAGGTAATTTGAATCATAGGTCGAGAGCCATGATAGTTTCGACAAGAACCCTATGCTAACAACTTGTAATGAACTTGCATCCAATTAAATGATCTTGTAACCTTTCTTGAATGTGTAGCAGTAACTCAGTGGGAGCTCGTACAAGACTTTGCGCAAGCAATTGAGAAATGAGAGGGGAATCCTAGCAATGCTTTGTCGGCTAAGTATTGTTGACAAAAATCGTCATCAACACGCTGGAGTCATGGAGTAAATCTGGATAGTTGAAATGGGGGGACACGTGTCACCCCTATTTCCCTGCTGCTGAAGTCACGAAGCAATAGTAGTCGTAGATCCAAAGACCCTTTGGGACCTCCCCTGACCGTTGGATTTGTATTGTATTGGGCACTTCGGCAAAGTCCTATTCCGGAGGTTTACGTCTGTGGATACTCTGGAACTCCCGAAGCCTGGAGTCCTGAAGTAATCAAAATCGTTGATGCTCTGAGGACACATGGTGTTAGATGGTGCAGTCCAGAGACTTAGCACTTTGATAGACTTGAAGTGGGGTGGTTCAGAATATGTCAAAGACTCGAAGCCCAAAGTGCTTATGGGTCATTGATCTTGAAAAAGAGCTGGGACCGTTGATCCCCGCGTTAATTTCGAGACTTTCTGAAAGCTCCAAAGCGTCGGAGTAAGCACCTTTTGAGTTGGCTCCTTGTCATAGCCTGTGATCGTATGCTATTGCCGCAGGAAGAAAGAGGCTAAGTGCCTGTTTTAAAATTTAAAAGAAAAGGGGGCTTTTGAAAAGTGCCTGCGAGTCTTTTACTAGTCCTGCCCATGGCCTTAAGGCCAGAGGAGAAGTCAGGGAGAAGACCCATGAATTAGATGGACCCATGTGGTCTATGAATAATAACACCTAAGGGACTTTGGGAGGCAATAGTTTGCAAATCCATAACTCGGAATTCAGCCTCATGACAACCTTTAGGAGGCTTGTGGCAAGTTGAACCTGAGGAGATCTCGGATTTAGGACTTGAGATAGTTAAGGAAAAATGAAATTATGATGCCCCATCCCTTAAAAGAATAGTTAGGGGTCGGGTGTGTTATAGAAGGATATACCTCTGCGAAGGTGAGGAAGATATATATTTGTGCAAATGATATGTATGTGTTGAATATATATCAGTGCGGAAGATATATATGTTCAACAATATTTTTTAAGTTAACAATTTGCATGAAAGCATTTTGTTCACATTATATTTGCTTATTATTAATAATATTTGCTTAAAATGCTTTGGTATTAATATTTGCTTATTATCAACTTTTACAGGTTGTCGGGGCGACATTCAATATTAATGTGATGGCTGAGGGGGGATATACATGTGTGGAGTGTGAAGGTGTGGAAGATATATATATGTGCGGAGTGAGTAGATATGGTCATAGCAAAAGGCTCTACTAACGTGAAAAATGGTTAAGAAAAATATTGAAATTAAAATTATGACCATTAATCAATAATTTTTTTTAATTTTTTTTTCAAAGAAAAACACATCTATATTCATAAGAGGAATATACATGTTACAATCAATCATACAACCTTTCCGACACCTCTCAAAACCTTTGACCTGTCAGTGTTCTTCCTTCCATGTTTCATCATACAAAAACTCTTTACAAAAAATATTGTGCTAACATACATTTTCTATACTAAACTGCAACAAAAATTCATTGCAATCTTATAAAAAGAAAGGATTTAAAAGCAAAATTCCATCGTTTCAATTTTTTTCCCATAAAAGTACTCATATAAATCGAAGGCACCATTATGAAGTTCAAGAGCTTCCTTGGACAACTCATGATCTAGATTATTTTAAGAACGATATGAACGCAAAGATATAACATAGATATAACAAAGAATTACATAGAGATATGGCAAGGAATAGAGTAATACAATAAAGCTCAGATTATATTAATGATTGTCTGAAATACAAAGACTGTAAAATGCAAAAGCACACAAGCTAGCTAGAATGGTCGTAGCTTATCTCTGAGAGAAGATGTGTCGGCTACGCTCATTCGCAAGAAGTTCGTTACAATGAGGCTCCAATGGCCTTTTTAACATAAAACATAAATGAGAAAACTCTAAACATCCAAAAATCTAACCCTAGGAGATGACGCGCCAAAAGTCATGTGGGCCCCAATAGGGTAAGCTGGTGCATCAACTTCCCGTAGTCGTAACTTTTGCATACGATCTCCTGTTTAAGCGCACGATAGCTCGTTGGAAATAATTATCCTAGGACTACACATGTTGTCATCACACTCTAGTTAATACCCACAGAGTGACTGTGCCAATCCCAAAAAATGTTGTTCAAGGCCTCAAAACGGCCCCGGAAGTTGAGGACCTCAAAAACTAGAAACAAACTGCCAAAATAGAAATTGGTCTTTGAGCCAGTGGAATAGGTGGGTGGCCACCGATATCCACCTGGATCATTCCTTACCCCTTAGGAAGCAATGCTCCCCATTACGTCAAGTGCATGCATCAGATGAGGAAACTTCTACTAAACCTGACTCTTGGTGAGCCACTTGCCCTTATGAAGAAATTGTCCCGCTTTGACGACCCGATAGAGTTTGATAGTCTGTTGTTGGGTGTCCTTTGTCTTGGTGTCCATGATCAGATAAATTTTTGTATGTTCGATGTAGGAAGGATTGAGTTCTATAGGGGGCAACTACTTGGTTGCATCCGAAGTGTCTAGGTGAGGTAGAAAATATGGTCGGAGTAGTTCCACATTAAATACCAGGTGCATTCTAAGGAAAGGAGGAATACTTAATTCAAAAGCATTCTCACCCACAACCTTGGTGATGGTGTAAGGCCCGTATCGAAGTGGGTGCAACTTTCCATGGGGTCATGTGAGGCGATCTTTCTACAAATTCAACGTAACCTTATCACCCATTTGAAATTTGTGCGATACTTGATGTTGATCATGGCGTTGCTTGTAGTTGGCATTGGACTTCTACACAATATCATGAACTTGTCATTGGATTTGTTGTATGTGCTCAACAAATTTTGCTGCCTAATTAGCCTTTGTTTGAGCATGGGAGGACTCTTCTTGTGCGACTGCAATGGCAGAGCTACGTCAGTGGCGGCCAATGGTTGGAACCCCAAGCACACCTAAAAAGGGTCATGGCCAATAGAGTTGTGGAGGGCTATTTTCTAGCTATGTTGGACATAAGGAAGGATTTCACCCCATGTGCATGGATGTTTTGCATTATACATTCATGGGATATGGACAATCATCCCGTTGACTACCTCTTTTTCTCCATCAATCTGGGGGTGGAAGGAAGTTGATTTGGTCAGCATGGTGTCCATCATCGACCATAGGCTGAATCAAAAGGTGCTTAGGAACCTATTGTCTCAATCAGAGATAATAGTTTGTGGTATCCCAAAATGAACCCAAACATGTGTGAAGAGCTTGGCGGTGGCCTCGACTGGGTGCCAAAATTTCCATCTTAAATAATCGATCGATGACCACAAAGACACAATCATTCCCATGCTTGGTTGAAGGCAGACTGGACATGTAGTCCATGGAGATGGACTCTCAAGGCCTATCTGGAGTAGGCAGAGGGGTGTATAGCCCCTGTTTCTTGATGGTGGGCTTGGCAATGGCGTAGATGGTGCAAGATCTGATGTACTTGGGAACATCTTGTTGAAGCTTTGGCCAAGAAAAATGATTTTGTAGTACTACCACTGTCTTTTCTACACCAAAATGTCCCCCTTCCCGGCTGTAATGAGCTTCCCATATCAGCTTTGCAAACTCAGTTGAAGGAACACAGAAGTGGATCAAATGACATAATATCCATCCTGGAGATGAAATTTGGGAACTGTTTTACCTGTGCTCGATGTTTGATAAGCAATAGAAAATTCAGAGTTATTATTGTATAATTGTGGCCATCCAGATGTCTCATGTCCACAAGAGTTAAGAACTGTGGTTAATGCTACCACCGGGAGTCGACTAAGGATATCTACGACATGGTTGGTGCTACCCTTATTGTACTTGATATTCAAGTGGAATTTATATAGGTATGTTGACCACTTTTGATGGCGGTCATTCTGTAACTTTTCATGTGTCTACATAAATTGCAGAGGCTTGTGATCAGTGTGGATGATCATTTCCTTCCCCATAATGTAATGTGTCCACTATCGACATTCCTACATAATGGAGTACATATCTTTGTCATAGGTGGGGTATCTTCAAACAAAATCAGATAGAGTTTCATTGTGATAGGCTAGCGGATGCCCATGTTGAGTGAGGACTGCTTCGATAGCATAATCAAAAGCATCTGTCTCAATCTCAAATGGTCATTGTAGGTCTGGCAAAATGAGGACTCGTGTTGAGCAGAGGCGAGATTTAAGATCCTCGAATTCTTTCTTTTGTGGTGCAGACCACACAAACTTGACCTTCACGCCATCCTTGGTCACCTATCTTAGGGCCCAAGCGATATGAGAGAACCCTGACACAAACCTCCGGCAAAAGTTAGCAAGGCCAATGAAGTTGTGGAGTTCGGTCATTTTTTCAGGGCCGGCCAGTCGTGGATGAGTTGGATCTTGGATGGATCCACATGTGCACCCTACTCATCCATGATGTATCCCAAATATTAGATTCTCTACACACCGAAGGAACACTTCTCCAAATCAGAATTTAACTTGTGTTGTCGCAGGGTGCCCAAGAACTGTTGAATATGCTCCAAATGTTCCTCCCAAGTTTTGTTGAAGATGAGGATGTCGTCCAAATATAGAATCACAAAGGAGTTTGTGAATGGCTGTAATAAATCATCCATCATCCACATGAATGTGGTCGGGGCATTAGTTAAACCGAAAGGCATGACCAACCACTCAAAGAGGCCTTCTTTGGACTTGAAGATTGTCTTCCACACATTAGTTTGCTCAATCGACACCTGGTGGTAACCTAACTTCGTATCAATCTTACTAAAAAACTTGGCTCCCTTGAGTTGATTGTGAAGATCATCAATCCAGGGAATCAAGTACTGGTTCTTGACTGTGATCTTGTTCGGGGCTTTGTAATCAATACAAAGTTGACATGTCTTGTCCTTCTTATGTACTAGAACAATTGGGTACCGCAAGGTGAGGAGATTGGCTTGATGCGACCCTTCAGAATTAGTTCTTGGATATGGAATTTGATTTCTTCATTCTCTATAACAAAACACCTATATACAAGTTCGTTAGGTAGAGGATCATTGGGTGTCAGATCAATTGATTTCTTTTCTTGACAGTGCACATGCACCCAAGTAGACGAGGCGAATATGCCTTTGTACTCCTTGACTATTTTGTCCACCTGTTGCTAGTGGGCAGAGAGACCCCATCCAGAGGTTTTGGCAGTTGCAGTGACCTTCCATTCACCTTTTGATCAAACCATACAAAGGAAAAATATCTTGGTCTGAGAAACCACCATTATTCACTGCTTCGCAAATATCAAAGAGACTGCAGTATTTGGGATTGCCTTCAGTACCCTGTAGAGGTGATCTCCCAAAGTAATAATGACACTACGGGACCTACATTCATAAACAACATGACGCTTCCACGTATATGGTTGTCCTAGAAAAACATCACAAACTTCAAGTGGGGAAACATCACATAATTCCTCGCCTTTGAAGGATTTGATACCGTAGTGAAGGTGACATTGTTAGTTGACGTGCATGTGTTGTCCATGGCTAAGCCAACCGATGGTGTATGGTTGAGGATGTTGCATCGTTGTCAAGTTCAAACTCTTGACAACCTCTGCTAAGATAAAAATTTTCTAGCTTCCACTATCAACAATGAAATGGATTGGGGTTCCCTTCACCAAAATATGCTCCCCTTCTTTAGGCTCCTTCGGTTCCTCTGGTTGGACTTTTGTTGATCCAAATGGATCTTGAAAGGATCAAAAATAAAATTTCTCAAATGCTCAATAAAATGACATGATCGCGAATTTCTCGTTGTAAGCTTTTCGGTGGCGCAAACGGATCGAAAAACGAAGTCCGTATGCAAAAGTTATCGCAGTCTGAAGTTTGGGTCAAATAGGGAAAAAGTCAACTTGTCAAGGGACACGTGGCATCTTCAACATGTGACACATGGCAGATTTTAAATTCAAAAAGTGGCATCCATCGGGTGATGACATGCGATATCACTAGGTCATGACAAGTGGCAAGGGTTCATGATGACAAGTGTCAAAGTTTTGAAAGTCCATGTGGCAAAAGATTGGTCAACCATGGGCTGACACATTGTCCAATCCAAGGGTGCCACATGTCACCATGGTCAAGGCCTTGAAAAGGTCAAATTTATATTTATGGACTCCATGGGATTCAATCCCATAACCTACCTCTTCAAATGACTTAATCACAATGAGCTAGCCACAAAGGGTTAATTACTACTTTAGAGAAAAAACCCACTTTTTATAAATTTAAACTTAAGCACCTTTTCTAGCTAAGGGAGGTGCGCCCTTTAGAACTAGGCCATATGGCCCTCATATGACCACATAGGGGGTAGGGGGCGCCCTAACTGGGGGCTTAAGTTGATTTTTTGCCAAATTTTGAGTTTTGACCTTATTTTAGTGGATTTTTAGCTGATTTTTAGTGATTTTTGAGAATGTTTTGCCCTCTAAAGGGGATCTAAGCTCAATCTTAGGCCAGAAAGTTGGGGAGAAGTTGGATTTCTACCCCCAAATCAGAATCTATATAAACCAGAGGTTTTTGATAGTCCAAACAAGTTCAAAATAAAAGAAATGTTGTAGAATTGTGAAGCCAAAGTCATCTTTATGCAGGGAAGCCATTGAGGAGAGGAACTTTGCGGGCCAATTCCGGGAGCTTCACTCAACCGTTTTCAGTGTCGTCAGTTGTGTTGATTTTTTGAGGTCGAGAAGAACATAGCCAGACCATTTTTTAATCCAAATGACACTTTTATTATGTACTTTTGAATCATTGAAGAGAAATAAGAAAGCCTCACCCACTGAGACAAAGGTCGGAAGACGTAGGCAAATCTTGTCGAACTCCATTAACAACTTTGTTGTTATGGTTTGATTATTATTTGTGCTTACTTTCATATCTACATTTCTTATTATGGCTGCCATGTTATATCATTAATTCTTCCTCTTTCTTCAATTCCTAAATGGTTAATGAACTCATGTATTAAAACTTAACCATAGTCTTTAAAAGATATTTTTGGATCATTTGTGGTAGCGACGGTGACACTGGGTTCTGAATTAATGATTTGTCTTCCCTTTTCTATCTCAGAATCAGATTCTGAATCAACATCTGACCCTGGGGGTTTCGTCTCAACCAACAACAACTGTTTGGAGCGACATTCATCAGTATTGTGCTAAGGATTTTATGGAACTTGCACCATTTTCTGGTATCTTTATTCAACTTCCCATTACCCTTCTTTGTTGGTGGATTGGGTTGGTTATCCTAGGGTTGGACATCATTTCTTTGTCCTTCATCCTAGGAGTTAGGGTCACACTTACCATACTTTGGTTGTTGTAGATTTGCAGACGTAAACTCTCGCTTGTTCTACTACTTGAATTTATGTTGCTTGAATTTTTGCTCAATTTTGACAGCATATCTATAATCGGCTCCCAATGATGAGATGTACAAAAAATCTATTTTGGTTTGGATGTACCTGTGTAGAGCCCCATGGTATTTTAGGACTAAATGTCGCTCAGAGCCTTTGATACCCAACTTGGTGTGCAAGGTATGGAAAGTATTTGTGAACTATGGCACCGTTTAGCCCCTCTCTTGGCACAGTGTGGTCCATATCAATGATCCAAGTGGATATCGGTGGCCACACACCTATTTCAACTGGCTCAAAATAGTCTTCTGGCAATTTACTATTTTTAGCAATTTTTCGGTTCCTAAACTTCTGAGGCCATTTTGAGGGCCTAAATGAAGTTTTTATGGGATCGAGCACCTAAAACAAGTTTAAAGTCTATAATTGACAACCCAAAATTAATCTCATCGATGATACCTTTCCAACGAGCTATCGTGCGCCCCAAACGGAGATTGTATGCCAAAGTTACGCCCCCGGGAAGTTGATACACCAAACTATCCAAAATGGGGTCCACAAAACTATTGGCTTTTCATCTTCTGGGGTTAGGGTTTTGGATTTTCTTTATGTTAAAAAGGCGTTTAGAGCCTAATTGTAATCATATTCTTGCGAATGTGAGTAGCCATCACATCTCTTCTCAGAGATAAGTTGCCACCATTCTATCGAGTCTTTCACTCTGTATTTCTATAGTTTTACACATTTTGCTCACTAATAGAAATTGTGTATTACTGTATCTCTGTGTTTATGGTTATATCTCTGATATTTCTATGTTATATTATTGTATATCCGATATATCTATATACATTTCTTTATTATATCTCCGCTCTCATTTCGTGCAGAAAATAATCTGGATCATTCGTGTACTATCACCATAACCTCCAACAGGGTAATATTGTTTCTTGAGGGCATCAACAAAAGTCACCCAAGTGGGTCTTGGCCCAAAAATTATAGACTCATCCTCGACATGTTTCTCACAATAACTCTCCCACCAATATCTAACATGGGGAAGGGCCTTAAGGAGCGTGAAGGTGATCATTTTACTGTTGGAAAAATCATGGATAGAGAAATAACCCTCTAGCAGATTTAACCATATTTCCAAAGCATTGTTATCTATCTAGCCTTCAAATAAAGGAATATCAAAGTTAACTTGTACCTTGAAGGGCATCGCACCTTCAAAATGATTGTTGGTTGAAGGTGTCTCTGTTGTTGCCGGCAACCGTCGAAGGATCAGGGTGAATTATCCATCATCTCCTTCATCTATCACGCAAGGGCTTCCTCTGGAAACAATTTGAAATGGTCTCCTCTCCCATCGTCCCTCTTTTCTTCCGCCATGGAAGGTCGCTTGGGAATGCAAGAGAGGTTTTTCTCTAGAGATACAAGCTCGAGACCCAACTCTCTATACCTTGACCTCATCGGGGACATGCACTAAGGATGACAAGGAGTAGACCGCTCTGATACCACTGATCCAAATTATTTTAGGAACGATATGAAGGTAGAGATATAACAAAGAATTACATAGAGATGTGGAAAGGAACACAGTAATACAATAAATCTCATATCCTATCAATGACTTTCTAAAATACAAAAGACTGTAAAATGCAAAAGCACACAAGCTAGCTAGAATGGTGGTAGCTTATCTCTGAGAAGAGATGTGTTGGTTATGCTCATTCGTAAGAAGATAGTTACAATAAGGCTCTAAAGGAATTTTTAACATAAAGCATAAATGAGAAAACCCTAAACATCCAAAAACCTAACCCTAGGAGATGAAGTGCAAAAAGTCATGTGGGCTCCGATGGGGTAACTTGGTACATCAACTTCTAGGGGTTGTAACTTTTGCATATGATATTCTTTTTAGGTGCACGATAGCTCATTGGAAAGAACTATCCGGGGAGCCTTTAGAGGATTTGACTGGCTGGTGAAATCATTCCACTATTGATAGGTTAGAAAGGTATTTAGAGCACATAACCTGAACCCAAAGGGAATTCCCTTGGGTCAACCTCCAAATATTCTTGACAGCTAGCACATGCGCCAAAAGATGTATGTCCTTTAGACCCCATCCTTTGAATTCCTTTGGAGATGAAATTGAAATACAATTGTTTAAATGAACACCACCTAAGAAGTTTTGACCCGACCATAGATATCGAAAACTAAGCTTTTGAACCTTGTCCAAAACTCCTTTGGGGATAGATGCAATTGAATTCCAATATAGTGGAATGCTTTCTAACATTGATTTAAGGAGGACGATCCTTCCGCCTCTGGACAATGTTTTGTTGACCTAGATAGAGATCCTTGCTTCCAATTTCTGAATGAGCCACACCCAGTCCTCCTTTCTATAGCTATCTAGCTTGAGGAAAAAACCTAAATATTTAACTACATCGGCTAGGTTCTTTCTTTGAGACGAGAATAAGTTTAAGAACAAGTTCACTTTAGCCTTAGGATAATTATTAGTAATTATGCATGATTTCTCCAAATTGATCTCCATACCAATAGCTAGACAATACAAGTTGATGATTCTCTTTAACGTTGTCATATCTCTTTGAGCACAGAACACGTTGCAGAAAACATTGTAAACAAACAAGAGGTGAGATAGTGTCTCTGATTTTGACACTTTGACCCCTTTTATTTGTTTGCTTTTCCTTTCTTCTTTGAGAATATGACTAAGGCCTTCTACAATAATTAAGAACATGAATGGGGAAAGAGGGCACCCCTGACGAAGGCCTCTCAAAGCTTTGAAAAATCTAGAAGGAGAACCATTAATTAGAGCTATAAATGATGCACTTTGAATGCATCCCATGATACTATTTATTGTGCTTAAATTGATGCCCACTTAAATCAAAGCCAATCCTATGAAGGTCCAATTAACCCTATCATAAGATTTAGATAGGTCCAGTTTTAGGATAGCAGCTTTAAGGTTATTCTTTTTTACCGAGTGGAGGACTTCTTGGGTGATATCTATAGCGTCGTCAATTTTCCTGTTATGGCGGAATTTGAATTGTTCCTCGCCTATGAATTTGCTAAAAAGGGTTTCAACCTATGTGGTATAACCTTGGTGATTAGTTTGTAGACCACATTGCAACAAGATATTGATCTAAACTCCCCGAAATATTTTGTGTTTTTCTTTTTAGGGATAACGTATAGGAATGTGGAGTTGAGGGCTCCATGGACTGTATCGACCCTCTGAGATTCTCATACAATCATTAGTATATCTTATTTTATTAAGTCATAAAAGGCCTTCAAAAATTCCACAATAAAACCATCTGGCCCGAGACTCTTACCATTCTGCATAGAAGACAGGGCTACGCATAGTTCTTCTTCCGAAACTTCCTCTTCCAAAGACCGATTAATTTTCCAGGTAAATATTGGCGGTAATTTGGATACTGCTTCGAGAATTTCTTGGATTGGACATCCAACAATGGCAGTGAAAATATTTTCAAAGAAAGTCACATCTGCCTCATCTTTCTCTTGGAAAGAATTACGAAATCTCCTTTCTCATTCTTGATTTCCCAAATCGTATTTAAACTCATGTGATGGTTGGAATAATGATGGAAGAATTTTGTGTTGTTGTCCCCTATTAGGAGCCACAAGGCTCTACTTTTCAGCTTCCATTCCTATTCCTCTTTCTTTAGCCAAGAGTTTCTTAAATTGTCCAATATTTTTAGTTCTTCCAATTCATCTAAACACAGGGGAACTTCATCCATGGTTTTTATAATTAGAGATAAGAAAGCCTCAATCTCTGAAATCTCCGTTTGATTCTTTGTTTTCCAAATCGGAAGCCATTGCTTTATTGCTCCTTTTGTTATTTTCATAATTTCTTCGAACTAGACCATTAGCGGCTCTAACTTCAGAGTTGAGAGTTTTTCCCATGAGGTAGTCACTAGCTTCTTAAAATCTTCATCCTCTAGCAAGACCTGGCTAATTTTCAAAGGGGTTGGAGGGGATTTCGAAGAGGTCCTCCACTATAAAATGATTGTTCAGTGGTTTGAGATCCCACCCTCCACCACCTTGGATTTAAACTTGAACCCCATAGCCATCAAAGACTCTGAAACAAGGAATTTGTCCAGCCTTTTAGCTACTTCTTCACTTCCAGTTCTAAAATTCTGCCAAGTGGGGGAAATCTTACCTGGTTCTAAGTCAAACAAACGAGATTTTTCAAGAAGGGAGAGAAAAAAACCCTCTCTGATGGTCTTCTCTTAGAATTGGCCCCCACACTTCTCTTAGAGAGATTGTGAAATTCAAATCACCTCCAACCATCGAAATGGGGTCATTTAAAACTCCCGCAGAAGAGAATTCTTCCCAAAAAAAGACCATGTCAGCATAGGGTCCATAAATAATAATAGAATAAAAGGATGAAATACTATATTTATGCTTGAGTTGAACAAAGATGGACAATCTACATGAAGAAGTGGAGAGATCTTTAAAGTTTGCACTCCACCCAGTAAGGAGCCCACCCGACATTCTTTCAACATATGAGGAGTTGAAGGATCAATTATTCAACCAAGTCCCCACAATATTCAAACTTTTTCACCGAAACACATGGTCTCATGTCGCATGATGATGTCATGCCTAAGGCTTAGGAGAAGCGTTTTGAGGGGAAGTTGTTTATGGGGGCCCCTAACCCCTCTCACATTAAAGGACAAAAGAATCATTTGAGCGGGGGGGGCAGGGAGCTTCTCTCTCTAAGGGCCTTGGTTATGGTTGACTAGGTGCCTTTCTGAATCTCGACTACCATCCTCTCCTTATATTTATGCAGAAGCGACTTCCTTCCAGCCTGCGCCATGGAAGGGAGGTCAAGTGCTAGTCCACCCTTGGAAGGGAGAGATCTAATCGTGTGACTTTTAGACAGAACGGAATAACCATTGAGGGGAGGAGGGGGGGGCTTGAAGAGAGGAAAATAGGGTAAACAATACTCCCCCTTTGGCCATTGGGGGGGGGCAAGGGAATAGAAGAGGGAGAGGAGAAGGAAATTGGGGCACTCAGAGTTGGATTCTTCGACAATACTACCAATGGGAGGGAGTAGGAAAAAAGGAGAGGATTTGTAGTCATAGCATGAACTTCACCCCAAGGAAAGGGAGAAGGAACAGGGGAAGAAGGGGACTCTTCAACTAAATAAGGAACCAAAGGCATAGGGAGGGAGGGGGAGAAGAGTGAAGGGAAGGGACCACCACTTCAGCCTCCATAAAATCTTCTAAAATAATGTTTGAAGCAAGAGATGGGACTAGAGATGGGGGGGGGCTTCTTACTTGACTATGAGGTGATGAGAGATACGTCCCCCGGAGTTGTATTCAAGGTGATCACTTTGTTCGGTCCAAGACTTACTTTTTCATTTTTACCTTCCACCGAAAATGTATCCACAAAAACCTGCCTGCCAATGGTTGATTTTCTTCTCCATACTTTAAACGAGGAATTGACTAAAGGCATCACCATAGAACATTGGGACTTAATATGCTCGATTTCATGGCAACCGTGACATCGAAAGGGTAGCTCCCTGTAGTCTACCCTCTAATGTCTGGTTGTGTCCCCATACACAATATCTAAACTTCCAACCAAACCCTCTTGCACGTCAAATTCCACATGAATCCATGCCCACCTCCGGTATTTTTTGGAAGCCCAACTTGGCTCCAATCCCACAAATGATCCCAACTTATTACTGATAACCTTAAGAGCCTCCCTCGGCTAAAATACCAAAGGTAGCCCGGGTAAAATTGCCCACACTTTCAAAAGGACTACTAGCTCACGAATGGGGTCAAAATCTATCATCTAGGGCTTCAAGGAGAGCCCTCACAGTTTTCGAGTCATATTCTAGTGAAGCATCACTGCAAAATCATCTTTAGAATGAAAGAGGAATGAATTCCATCCTTTCAGAAACACATGGACTTCAGGCTTGTACCAAATCAAAGGTTTCTAATTCGCTTTGATTCACTGTTGGAGAGCCTTTTCCCTTGTCGATTTCCCCCTAAAACGGCCCACCAGCATCTTCCCTACAGAATGAGTTACTTCTGAAATTGGGATATCCTCACACACCACCATTTTAACCGCACCACCTTTTACCTTGATACACTTCGAGCTCTTCATCAGACTTTTGTTACCAAAACCCTGAGCCTTCACATCGTCCAAAGAATATGCCAAGAGTAACAATTATGGGCACGAGGAATGAATTGGAACTGCAAGGATAGACTCTAGAGAAGGTAAACCACCACCTTTTCCAAGGTTGAGACTATTGAAAGGCTCCTTAAATTGCATGTTGGAATCTGGACAGTGGCCATCTTTACCACACTCAAAATCTTATCTAACTCTGGATCTGAATGGCGGGCTTCCAGTGCATTTGGACATAGTCCTCCTAATGAGGAATTCAGAGTGTGTCGGAAAGGCCTTATCTATAGACAAGCAGGCGTCATAGTCCAAGAGGGGATATGATTAAGACTCCATCCATCCCTTTGCGCCGCCTCTTCGCAGGAAATCTTGAGAGTTCCAAAGACAAGGACGGAAAAATCATCGTTGACCGGAAAATCCCTGACACCAAGACCGTAAAAGAGAAAGAGACAGACGGAAACAAAAGAAAGAGGGTGGAAGGGAGAGGGCATGTGGCCCTCGCCTGAGGTTCTATTACCTGAGAGGCATCCTCGCACTCAACTCATTGCAGAGCCTCAATTATGTGAAAATAAAAAACAATATGTTTTAATTTAAACATATGCATAAAAACATTTTGTTCACTTTAAATACTTAATTTTTTATATATGCATATATGTAAAAACATTGAGATATCTAAAAAGTTAAAAGACTTTGATGTTAATGTTTCTTAATTATCAACAAAAGAAAGTTGTTTTATGTAACTATTTTATGTGTGTAAAATAAATATTAATATTTAAAACATTTTTTATATTAATTTATTTTTAAGTAAGAAAATTTTGCATATTTATACATATGAATATAATTTTTATTAATAATCTTAAAATATTAACATATAATTATATTATTGATATCATTTTCCTCTAACACACTCTCATCCAAGACTATATGCATATGCATAACAATATTCTATTATTGATAACATTGATATCTATTTGAAGTGTCGAGTTGCGGAAGGGCGGGAGTGCAAGATGATGAGTGATATGAATTCTTCGCACAAGGGTCCCGAATAGACCAACTTAAACATATGCATAAAAGCATTTTGTTCACTTTATATACTTATCTTTTTATAATAAACATTGTTACTTAAAATAAATTCGACTCAACAATATTTTTTAAGTTAAACATATGCATAAAAACATTTTTCTCACTTTATATACCTATCATTTATAATAAATATTGTTACTTAAAATAAATTCAACTAAGTATGGAGAGTTAGCGGTGGAATCTTAGCAAATGAACATGGAATAAATGACTCAGTTATCATGCAAATTACATCGTTTGTCAGAATCTATGTTGTGGAACTATTGGAAGTACAGAGTTGTGAAGTGTAGGAATGTGGGAGGATGAGTGATATGAATTCTTTGCACAAGGGTTCAAATTAAACTAAGTGTTGGTTGTGTGGGGGATATACCTGTGTGGAGGTACAGAAGATATATCTGTGTGGATGATGTGTTTATGCAAAAGATATATCTATGCGGAAGGTATGTATGTTTAAAAATATTTTTTAAGTTAAACACATGCATAAAAGCATTTTGTTCATTTTATATACTTATTTTTTAATATATGTATATACGTAAAGCATTGAGATATCTAAAAAGTTAAAAGACTTTGGCGTTAGTGTTTTTTTATTATCAACTTTTACAGGTTATTGGGGTGACATTCAATATTAATGTGTTGGTTTTGCGAGGGATATACCTATGTAGAGTGTGAAGGTATGGAAGATATATATATATGGGCAAAGTGCATAGTTATGTTCATAGCAAAAGGCTTCGCACAACATGAAAAATGGCTAAGCAAAATATTGAAATGAAAATTATGACCATTAATTAACATTTTTTTTTAATTTAAACGTATGCATAAAAGCATTTTGTTCACTTTATATACTTATGCATATGTATCTATTATTGATAACATTGATAACTATTTAAAGTGTGGAGTTACGAAAGTCCGCGAGTGCGGGAGGATGAGTGATATGAATTCTTCGCATATGAGTCCAAAATATGCCAACTTAAAAATATACATAAAGGCATTTTGTTCACTTTATATACTTATTTATTATATAAACATTGTTACTTAAAACAAATTCAACTAAGTATGGAGAGTTAGTGGTGGAATCTTAGCAAATGAACGTGCCATAAATGACTTGGTTATCATACAAATTACATCACT
>ML844660.1:0-15039 GCA_009831015.1 Picea engelmannii | reverse complement strand
CTGGCTTCTATATGTATATTGTATTGTAAACAATGTATCACTATGAATGAATATAGAATATGTTGGTTTTCTCGGTTTGGTTTTACTGAAAATTTGTATGTAGTAAATATTGTACAAGGTTAAAATCTACACATAAATCACACATTTTGAACTGTGAACATAAACACACTGAGATGTCTAACAAATTAGCACAACGAAAAATAAAATGAGCAAGTAGATCATGCACAAGTACACGGGAATTTAATGTCCAAAATCACTCATTCTTAAACTTAGAATAATGGGATCCCATACCAGGGATAATGGTCCAATTTTCTTACACTAAAAAATTCCAAAACAAGGGAAATCATCAACTCAAAAAATCTTTACTCAATGTTGAATTGCCCATGCACTGTTGGTTGAGGGTTAGGGCATCCCCTACACCTTAAAACAATCCTCTACCTTGCACTCATTGCACAAGTTTACCTAAGTCCTTCCAACCCTTGAACTGAGGTCTTCAACACTAGGGTTGGCTCCTTCCAGCCTTATCCCTTCTCCTTGACCGAGGTTGCGTCCTCCCAACTCTCCACTGTCCCTGTAATCTTTTGTTATGACAACCCTCAAATTGTTGTTGTGACAACCCTCACGATTATCTCATAACTGTCCCAAAACTTAGTTGAATCAACCCTCAAAGGCTATCCCAAAACTCCGTGACTGAAAATGATTATTCCATCCTTAGAAGTTGTCTAAAGTCTTCTCTAAGACACCGTTGTTACAACCTACAAAATATGTTGTAACAACCCTCTAGAATTGTTTTCATCCACTTGTAGTAGCCCTCAATACTCCCTAGAAATGTCTTTCTTTACAGGATGAGGGTCGCAACCACCTGTGGAAACCCTACATACCTATGGCTACCCTTCTTCTGCAATATGAACCTCAAAACATCCTACGACTACCTTCTTCTCTCCATGGCTAGGTTGTTTCATCCTTCCTAGACCTGCGACCAACCTTTTCTGGCAAGTTGAGCCTCTCCTAGGCTGTGACTGCTCTTTCCCTTTATGGTCGAGACCTGTGGCTAGTTCCCTCCCCAAGCTACCATCCCAAGACAAGAAAAATTGTAGACCGGAGGCCTATTTGGCCCCTCTCCATGGCTGGACTGAGGTCACCAAGACTCCACACAAGAATGAATCTTTGCATCATCCTTAATATCCTTTTATACAACTCTAATGTCGATTAAAATCCCCTAACTTAACTCAACATTAAATTATATTTTTTTAATCACACATGTGGGTGTGAAGCCCCAACACAAACCCACAAAGTCCATCAATAATCCCATGAAACCCCAAGATCCAACCCAAGGGGGTTTTCACCAAAACGAAAGTGGAATGAGGTGCCAACGAAGATTCTCACATGTTCGACACTAAGGCCATGTGAGAATACCTAATGGAAGCTACAAAACTTCAACACTCCCTCTTAGAGAGGGAGGCATTCTCACCCATTCCAGCATCACCTAAAAGGAGCTCTGTCTCCCACACTAGAAGTGGCTCTGCTTCACACACTAGATCCTCTACCACAACTGCTCTCCATTCCTCCCGATTGGCTACTCCCTCTGTCACCAAAGTCACTTAAGCAAGTCTTTTTGTATGGCATGGCTCCTCCTTGGAAACACACGTCTCCTACAATCCTCCTACTCCCGAGCTTCCTTCTTAGCTTCTTCAACCCACGACAACTTCATGATAATTTTGGAAGACTCCTCTCTCCAAACTGAACCTGAAGCTGGACTTTCTCTGAATGGTTATCTCTCTCTCTGAGCCCATTGACTCTCTCTGAAGTCAAGCTCCATTTGAGCTTGCACAACCTTCGAAGCTACCTGCTCCCTATTCACCATCACTATGCTAATGTCAGACCTAGCTTGCATAGGTTGGCCCTTCAGCCTATGCAGGCTCTCTCTAACTTTGAGAAACACTACTATTCGGAGCTAGATCCTCTAGGCACGAATAACACCTATCCATCCTGGAACAATACGACATAGCCCTTCTCCTCAATTGTTGAGACTAAGAGCACACTCCTCCTAAGTTCTGGCACCCATATCACATTTTTCACTCTGAACACATCTCCTGACTCCATCTACAATCACATTGTTCCATATCCCTGCACTACATGTCTAGTCCCCATACCAAGCTCCATGCACATATCTAAGTTAGTCTTTTTGAAGCTCTTGAACAAATCGTGTGCTCCTGTCATGTGTCGGTGGCCCCCACTATATAAGAGCCATGCAATCCTCCTAAGGCAAGTGTCCCACTTACCCAAGTCAGAACCATCCAATGAACTTCTACCCAATTCCATCATCCAAGTGAAAAAACTCTTTGTGTCTTCGTAGACACTACAACTGAACATGTGTCCTCTCTCTGAAAAAGTCCCAAGTTGTGGTTGGACACTCAGTCTAGTCCACTCAAGACCTCTGCAACTCAACTATGCAAGTGTCCTCGTCCTCCTAGGTCAAATACCTCACACACTATCGCACCTTCACAATGTGCAACTCTCTAGCCCGATGAAGACTCTATATCATCAAATTTCTATGCATACAAAGCTATCTCATCCATGCCAAAGCACTCGAGCAACACCCATCACAACGCATTATGACAAGCCATTGGAAGTCCATCCAAGGAGTTGGCAACCTGCCACACAACATAATGTTATGAACTCAGCTCTCTGTTAATCCACCAAAACTCCCAACTTGCCACACCACCAAGCTACAATAGTCCATAACTCCTCATCTAAATGGTTTTCTCTATGTCTCAAACCAGAGACCATCTAACCTGCTACAACCTGCAATAGACATTGCATCTCCCTCTCAAGGCTAGCATCTGTTTCAATAACTCAGATCCAACTGCCATCTCAATACCTCAAGATTTGATACCATGTTAGATTTTGAAGTGCACCCAGACTCGATGCACACACACCTTAGGTTTGGTTCAGGTTCTCAATAACACACACATAAATTACACATTCCGAACTGTGAACATAAACACACTAAGATGTCTAACAACTTAGCACAACGAAAAATAAAACCAACAATTAGATCATGCACAAGTACATATGAATTTAATGCCTAGAATCACTTGTTCTTAAACCAAAACAATGGGCTCTTGTAATAGGGACAATTGCCAAAACAAGGGAAATCATAAACTAAAAAAACCCTTACTTAATGTTGAATTGTCCATGCAATGCTCGCTGAGGGTTAGGGCATCCCCTGCAGCTTCAAACCTTCCTCTTCCCTGCACTCCTTGCACAAGTCTGGTTGAGTCCTTCCAGCCATCCATCGTCCCTGTAATCTGTTGTTAAAACATCCCTCAAATTGTTGTTGTGACAACCCTCACGACTGTCTCATAAATGTCCCAAAACTCAGTTGAATCAACCCTTAAAGGTTGTCCCAAAACTTTGTGACTGAAGATTAATATTCCATCCTCAGAAGTTGTCCAAATTCTTCTCCAAGATATTGTTGTTACAACCTATAAAATCTATTGTAAACTGTTGTCCTCCACGTGTATCAACCCTCAATACTGCCCATAAATTGTTAAAATATTGTGTAACTGCAAAGAATATTCTTATCCCCTTTTGTAGATAAAGATAAAATATATTTATTATTGATTAGATCAATCCCCTTTTGTGGATTGATCATGTCGGGCATTGTAATTGACCAAATCCCCTTTTGCGGATTGGTCAAACCCTAATTGTAATAGGCTAAATGAAAAGACGGCCCAACTAGAATATATTAAAGTGGTTATAACCACCCAGAATGAGAAGTTGGCCCTGCCAGTGAAAAGACACATGTTCAACACTTGCTAGATTATATAAATAAGAGAGGCCAACACCTCATTTGGACACACACTCAACTCACTCATTTAGTGCCCAAGTATTGAAGGAAGCTGCAGTTACCAGTTGCCAGAAGAAGGAAGAGAGAGAGAGGCACATCCTTGGGAGAGGAATTTTTGTGTTGTTTGGTTCATTATCTTGGCATTGTATTAGCTATCTATATTAAGGAAGTTTTACTGGGTTTTCTTCCCCTTGAGGGCTTCCCAGGATAAATGCTTGTGTACTCTTGTGATTATGTTTCTCTCAGCGATCCTATCTATGCTATTGTTATCTAGTAAATTGAAAGTAACCTAACAATAGCAGAAACTTTAACATGGTATCAGAGCTAAGCTAAAGAGAGCATCTTTCACAGGAAAAAGAAAAACGTCACTGTTGTCGTACATGAAAATTAGGGTTTTTTTTTATTAAAGAAGGTTTTCAGCCTCAAATCCATCTAGAAAGGTGTGCCCTACCTCAAGGAACATTTTGGCATCTTCAACGCACATTTTCAGTGGCTAGATCCCCAGAAAGTGAAACCCTAGCTTTCACAAAGTACCAGAAAACCAGAGTACCAGAAGTACCAGAGTACCAGAAGTACCGGAAAACCAAAAGCACCAGTCCAAAAATCTGTAGATCAAGTTTGAAGGGGTAAAATTTGGATTTTCAGAAATTTGACTGTACCAACATACTCGCCTTAGTCCAACGCATCTTTTGGTGAGTTCAGTTTTCAGATCCAAGTTATTTTATTTTTTTATTATTTCTATACCCCGGAGGGGTAGGGTTTCTTCTACAAGAAAGAATGGCTACCAACATGAGGGTAGAAGACAGGCTGGAAGGATCTAGAAACTTCAGATCTTGGAAGCATAGGTTGCAAATGATTCTAGACGAGAATGATCTCCTAGAACATGTTACAGTGGGTGTACCAGAATCAGATGAAGAAGAGCAAAAGACCAAGCATAAGAAGAATGAAAAGAAAGCAAAGAGAATCGTGTCAGATTCAGTAAAAGATCACTTGATCCCTCATATATCTGAACTACAGACAACAAGGCAAATGTATGAAGCACTCAACAGATTATATGAAAGCAAAGACATTAGCTAGAATCTTACCTTAAGAAATCAGCTTCGTAATATGAAGATGGAAAACTCAGAATCTGTCACATCCTATCTTATGAGAGTTTCTCAGATCAGAGATCAACTTGCAGCTATTGGAGATGTCATTAGTGACAAAGAACTTATAACCACAACCCTAAATGGGTTTCCAACATTTTGGATTCCTTTTGTACAAGGAGTGTGTGCAAGAAGCAAGTTACCCAAGTTTGATAAGTTATGGGCAGATTGCACACACGAAGAATCTAGACTTCCAGACCAACATAAGAGATTAATTGTCGATGAAGAGGAAGCTCTTATAGCTCAAAATAACAAAAGAAGTTCCTTCGAGAAGAACAATAAAGAAGCTAACTCTGTAAGAGTTCCAGATAAGAAGAGAGATGTTTCAAAGATCATATGCTACAACTATCAAAAGTTGGGACACTTTTCTTATGATTGTCTTCAAGGAAAAGGGAAAAGAAAGCATCAAGCACATGTGGCAGAGAAAGAGGAATCTCCTCCCTCAAAGAAAGCTTTAGCAGAAATTAAGGATTATGTATTTTAAGTTAAAGATAGTTGATATGAAGAAAGATAGAAAATGGTGGAGTCCGTAGAGCCTCCCCACACAAAAACAAAAGATAAGTATTCATGTTTATTTTTAGTATCTTGTTTACCTTAATACTTTATCATTACAAGTTAGATTTTTGTGAGAATGTGGATTAACCTCGTTTTATTTCAGTGTCTATGCAGACTTATGAAGGAAGTATCAAAGAAGAGGATGAAGAAAGAGATAAAATATTTATTTCATGTATGATCACTCATGAGAGTGACAAAGAAAGCATAATGTAAGTAAGTTTACAAGTCTTAGAAGAAAGAACTTATGTCGTGACTTACAGAATTTAGACAACACGAGAAGGACGTATGATATGGTGACAGTCAGTAAAGACCAGACAATATCCAATATTTATATAGGAGCAGGAGGCTGCTAAAGATGCAAAACAAAAATATTCAAGATGAAGAAAAAGATGGATACTCAGATATAGTGGATGAGATGTAGGTAACTACAGGTTGCTCCAGTACCGTTCTTATAGATGCAGAGGGAGTAGGTTGATCCAGTATGAAGACAGAAAGAAAGAAATACTCGAACTCAAGAAGACAGAAAGAAAGAAATACTCGAACTCAAGAAGACACCCAGGATATTACAGAAGAAAACTTCAAGGATGATGAGTAGAAGCTGTCAGTTTGGTGCAAGAGGGAGCCATGTCTCCCAGTTCGAAATGAAGGATCGTGATTTGATGCAGTTAGAAAAGTAGATGGATGGTGCCCAGATATTTTGATCAAGATGAAGTCTATCCAGTAGATGGGTGGTGCCCAACATATGGGTAGCATGGTATTATACCATTGAAAGATTTTGGACCATAAGAGATTTTTTTTGGATCCCATAGCTAGACCTTCGTAGAGATGGAAGAGACCTTCATAGAGAAGGAATGAGCAATCCCACAGGTAGATCTTCATAGAGAAGGAGAAAGAGAAGAGACCTTCGTAGAGAAGGGGAATGAGAAATTTGCCAAGGTTGGCCTTTGTCCAAGTGTTGAGTTTTGGATACTCTAGGGACATGCTAGAATACCCTCATAGAGAGGGGTGTGACCACCCTCATAGAGAGGAATGTGGATGTTTCTCCAAGGGGCAGCGGGCAGATACTCTCCTCTGGCCAAGGATGGAGTAGCCTGGAACACAAACCTTGACCATGTGGAATGGTTAGTTGGCTCTTGAGGTTTGTGTCGTGATCCTGCGTGGATCATGGAAAGGGAATCTAGTCTTGCCCAGACTAGCATCTTAGCTTCTCTAGTTCATGTGGGATGACTAGGAGTGAAGCTATGGTAGTAGTCCTCCCCATTGGATGGGTGAGATATATGACTACAAGAGAAGGGAGAACATAAAAGGAAAGGCAAAACTCATAGAATATCTTCTGTGTGAAGATAAGACATCTTTTGTGTGAATATAAGATATCTTCTGTGTGGCCCCCGGGGGGGCAGCTCAATTGGCAAGTGCCGTGAAAATGAAGTTCCATGAGGTTTCGAGTTCAATTCCCCCCGACTTACCTTGTGTGCCGCGTAAGGGGCATCGTGGGCACACCTGGAGGTTATAGTGGTAGTGGTTGGATAACACGACCACGTGTAACGCGAGCACGTGCCCAACTAGTTGCTGATTCCTCCAGACACAAGAAAAAAAGATATCTTTTGTGTGAAGATAAGAAAGAAGTATCTTCTACGTGAAGAGGAAAGAAAGAAAGAGTATCTTCTGCGCGAAGATAAAGAGAACAAAACTTTCGATGATTTATAGATATGTCAGTCAATGATCATGATGCCATATGACCAAGTGGATTATATTGATGCCTCCTGTTATCTAGTTTATGATGTTACCTAGTTGATGATGTTGCCCAGTTGATGATGTTATCCAATGGATGATGCTGCCTAGTTGATGTTGACATCTGGTGACCTGTCAAAAGATAAAGAATATCCTTCTTGTTAAGAGGGAGTGTTAAAATATTATGTAACTGTAAAGAATATTCTTATCCCCTTTTGTGGATAAAGATAAAATATATTTATTATTGATTAGATCAATCCCCCTTTGTGGATTGATCATGTCGGGCATTGTAATTAACCAAATACCCTTTTGCGGATTGGTCAAACCCTAATTGTAGTAGGCTAAATGAAAAGACGACCCAACCATAATATATTAAAGTGGTTATAACCACCCAGAATGAGAAGTCAGCCTTGCCAGTGAAAAGACACTTGTTCAACACATGCCAAATTGTATAAATAAGCGAGGCCAACACCTCATTTGGACACACACTCAGATCATTCATCTAGTGCGCAAGTATTGAAGGAAGCTACAGTTACCAGTTGCCGGAAGAAGGAAGAGAGAGAGAGGCGCATTCTTGGGAGAGGAATTTCTGTGTTGTTTGGTTCATTATCTTGCCATTGTATTGGCTATCTATATTGAGGAAGTTTTGTTGGGTTTTCTTCCCCTTGAGGGTTTCCTAGGATAAATGCTTGTGTACTCTTGTGATTGTGTTTCTCTCAATGATCATGTCTATGCTATTGTTATCTAGTAAATAGAAAGGTAACCTAATAATAGTAGAAACTTTAACATAAATGTCTTTCTCTACAGGACGAGGGTCCCAAGCACCTGTGGCTGCCCTCCTTTTGTAGTTCGAATCTCAAAAAATCTTGTGGTTTCCTTCTTCTCTCCACAACTAGGTTGTTCCAGCCTTCCAAGACCTGCGACCAACCTTTTCTAGCAAGTCAAGCCTCTCCTAGGCTGCAACTGCTCTTTCCCTTGTTGGTCGAGACCTGTGGCTAGTCTCCTCTCCAAGTTATCTCCTCAAGACAAGAAAAAGTATAGACATAAGGCCTATTCGAGCCCTCTCCATGGCTGGACTGAGGTCACCAACACTCCACACAAGAATAAATCATCAGATCATCCTTAATCTCCTTTTATACAACTCTAATTTTGAGTAAAAGCCCCTAACTTAACTCAACATTAAGTTAGTTTTGTTTAATCATAGATGTGGGTGTGAAGCCCTAATATGTGCGTGTGAAGCGCCAACACAAACCCACAAAGCCCATCAACAAGCCAATGAATCTCCAAGCTCCAACCCAAGTGGGTTTTCATCAAAACAAAAGTGCAATGAGGTGCCAACAAATATTCTCACATGCCTAGCACCAAAGCCATACGGGAATACCCTCTCGAAGCTACAAAACATCAATAATCCCTCTTAGCAAGGGAGGTATTCTCACCCACTCCAACATCACTTGGAAGTAGCTCTATCTACCACACTGGAAGTGGCTCTACTTCCCATACTAGACCTGCTACCACAACTGCTCTCCAATCCTCCTGATTGGCTTCCCCCTATGTCACTGAAGTCATTGAAGTAAGTCTTGTTGTATGGCATGGTTCCTCCTTGGAAGACATGATTCTCCTAAAATCCTCTTTCTTCTGAGCTTCCTGCCTAGCTTTCTCAACCCATGAGACCTTCCTGACATCCTTGGAAAAATCCTCTCTCCCACCCGAACCTAAAGGTAGACTTCCTCTTAATGGTTGACTCTCCCTCTGATCTTGTTGATTCCCTCTGAAGTCAGACTCCCTTATCTGTTGACTCCCTCTGAAGTCGGACTCCCTCCGAAGTCGGGTTCCCTCTAAGTCTGCACAACCTTCAGAGCTACCTCCTCCCTGTTCATTGTCACTCTGCTATTACCGGCCATAGCTCACATATGTTGGCCCTTCAACTTATACAATTTTCCCTCTCTAACTCTAAGAACCATTGTTGTGTCGGAGCTAAATCCCATGGGCTTGAAAAACACATGTCCATCCTAGGATAAAACGACATAACCATTCTCCTCAATCGTCGAGATCGAGAGCACACTCCTCCTGAATTCTGGAACCCATAGCATATTTGTCACTCTCATCACATCTCCTGACTCCATCTGGAATCACATTGTTCTAGATCCCTGCACTACATGCCTAGTCCCCATACCAAGCTCCATGCACATCTCTAAGTTAGTCTTTGTGAAGCTCTTGAACAAATTATATTCTCTTGTCCTGTGCCGGTGGCTCCCACTCTATAAGAATTGTGCAATCCTCCCAAATAAAGCATCCCACTTACCCAAGTCACAACCATCCAATGAAATTCTTCCCAAGTCCATCATCCAAGTCACAAAACTCTATGTGTCTTCGCTCATGTTGCAACTAAACCTATGTCCTCTCTCTGAAACAGTCCCAAGTTGTGGTTGGACACTCAGTCTAGACCACTCTAGACCTTTGCAACTCATCTTAGCAAGTGTCATCATCCTCTTAGGTCAAATACATCATACATTGTTGCACCTTGACAATGTGCAACTCTCTAGCCCGATGAAGACTCTATCTCATCAAAATGTCATGCACACGAAGATATCTTGTCCATGCCAAAGCACCCAAGATGCACTCATCACAAATCACTATGACAAGCCACCAAAAGTCCATCCAAGGAGTTGGCAACCCGCCACACAACATACTGCTCTGAACCGAGCTCTCTACCAATCCACCAAAACTCCCAACCTGCCACACCACCAAGCTGCAATAATCCACAACTCCTCATTTGAACGATATGTTCCATGTGTCAAACCAGAGACCATCTAACTTGCTGCCACCTACAACAACCATTACAACTCCCTCTCAAGGCTAGCACCAGTGTCAATAACTTAGAACCAACTGCCATCTCAATTCCCCAAGTTCTGATACCATGTTAGATTTTGAAGTGCACCCAGACTTGGTGCACACACACCTCAGGTCTGGTCTAGGTTCTCAACAACACACACATAAATCACACATTCTGAATTGTAAACATAAACACACTAAGATGTCTAACAACTTAGCATAACGGAAAATAAAAGTAGCAATTAGATCATGCACAAGTACACATAAATTTAATGCCCAAAATTACTTGTTCTTAAACCCAAAACAATGGATTCCCATACGAGGGACAATGGCCCAATTTTATTACATTGAAAAATGCCAAAATAAGGGAAATATTCAACTCAGAAAACCCTTACTCAATGTTGAATTGTCCAAGCAATGTTGGCCGAGGGTTAGGGAATCCCCTGCACCTTCAAACCCTCCTCTTTCTTGCACTCCTTGCACAAGTCTGGTTGAGTCCTTCCAACCCTTAAACAAAGGCCTTCAACACCAGGGCCAAGTCCTTCTAGCCCTATCATTTCTCCTTGATTGATGCTAAGTCCTTTTGATCCTCCACTGTCCCTGTAATTTGTTGTCATGACAACCCTCAAAGTGCTATTCTGACAACCCTCATGGTTGTCTCACAACTGTATGAAATCTCAACTAAATCTGTCCTCAGAGGCTCTCCCAAAACTGTGTGACTGAAGATGATTGTTCCATCCTCATAAGTTGTCTAAAGTCTGCACCAAGATATTGTTGTTACAACTTACAAAATCTGTTGTAAGACCCCTCCAAAATTGTTTTCCTCCACCTGTAGAAACCCTAAATATTGCCCACGAATGTCTTTCTCTATACGCTGAGGGTCCTAACCATCTATGGCAACCCCACAGACCTGCAGTTGCCCTCCTTTTGCAATCCAAACCTTAGAACAACTTGTGGTTTCCTTCTTCTCTCCATGACTAGGCTAGTCCAGCCTTCTAGGACCTGCGGTCGACCCTTTCTAGTAGGTTGAGCCTCTCCTAGGTTGCACTTGCTCTTTCCCTTATTGATCGAGACATGTGGCTAGTCTCCTCTCCAAGCTACCTGTCCAAGACAAGAAAAATTGCAGATATGAGGTCTATTCACCCCTCTCCATGGTTGGACTAAGGTCACCAAGACTCCACACAAGAATAAATCATCACATCATCCTTAATGTCCTTTTATACAACTCTAATGTTGAGTAAAATCCCTTAACTATTGTAAACATTAAATTAGATTTGTTTAGTCACACATGTGGGTGTGAAGCCCCACACAAACCCACAAATCCCATCAACAAACCCATGAAACCCCAAGGTCCAACCCATGGGGGTTTTCACCAAAATGAAAGTGCAATGAGGTGCCAACGAAGATTCTCACATACCCGACACCAAGCCCATGTGAGAATACCTACCCGAAGCTACAAAACAACAACAATCTTGTTGTAGTTGATGAATGAGCTACCATGTACTATGGTCCTAAAACCATTATATTCTTGCCTCTTCCAACTTTAGCTTGTAGAATGGAAATAACACAAAGTAAAGCCTTGATGTTCTCTTCTTTCCTTGAAAGTGCATTTTCCACCACATTCTCTTTTCCTTTTTTGTAGATAATTTCAAAATCATAACCTACCATCTCCATGGCCCATTTTTGTTGCTATTTTGAAGATAGTTGTTGTCTCAAGAAGTACTGGAGATTATCATGATCTCTTTTTACCTTGAAGGGTCTTCCTATTAGGTAAGGACACCATTGTTTAATTACATGTAATATGGACAATAATTCCTTCTCATAAATGGGTTTGAATAAGTTATTCCTTTAAGTTGGAGGCTTTTAAAGGCAAGAGGCCTTCATTCTTGCATTAAAACTACACCAATGCCATGCTCTTAGGCATCACACTCTACAATAAAGGATTTTTTGAAGTTTAGTGTGGGAAAGGCAAGGGTGCTACACCTGGCCTCCTTAAGTTTCTCAAAATCTTGGGTTGCTTCTTGAGTTCGAAAAAATACATCCCTTTTCAATAACAATGTTATAGGTACTACAATTCAGCCATAGTTCTTGACAAAGTTGAAACAATAACTCATCAATCCTAGGAATCCCTTAAGGTTTTCAAGGTTTTTGGAATTGGTCATTCCATCATATATCTAATTTTTCTAGGGTCCACCTTGATGTCCTCATGAGATACAATATGTCCCAAATATTCCATGTCTTAAACCCCAAAGGCACACTTGGAAGACTTCACATGTAGTTGTCATTCCTCCAATAGTTTTAGGACCATTTCAATATGTTTTTTTTTCCAAGGAAAACCTCATGGGGAAACCCAAAGGATGCTTCCCCACATTTATGAACGACATAAGTAAACTCGTTGGCATAGACTATTGTGCCTCACTTAGGGGGATTATAATTGGGCACCAATTGACACATAATTGGTCAAATGCCCAACAACATCAATGACAATCGATTGAGCTAATCCCTTGGGTTCAGACAATGACAACATGTTGTACATGCTCTTCCCAAGATTTTCTATAAATTAGTATATCAATACAAATTACCAACACAAACTTATGAGGAATGATGCATCAATAAACCCAAAAGGCATCACTAGAAACTCATAATGACCTTAATGTGTTATAGAGGTTGTTTTAGGGATGTCATCAATGACATGAATAAGAAGCTTATCTCTAATAGTGATATCACTGAGTTCTCTATAACCTAGACACATATGCCATGAAGAATCCTTTCTGCAATCATCACCATTGATGAAGAGAAATCACTTTGGCTAGGTCAAATGATGCCATCCTCTAGCAATTATGGGACCGTGTGCTTAATCTCACTCTTCTAGATATTTGCAAGGTTGGATGTTGAAAGGAAGTCTTCGTGGGATGATTTGAATAGCGTGACCATGTTCTTGAGCAAGAGGAAGACTTTGGGAATCTCAACAAATACCTTGGAGTGATTGTTGATAGCTTGTTGGAGATCCAAGGGAATAAAGGGATTATATGTATGGACATCTAGTGAGTACAAATGTGCAATCACTCATGGTTATCCCTTTCAAAATACAAATGTTTCGAAGAATAATCCAGAAGTCATTTTGTATGTTGATGTTTCAAATCCATAACATGTTTCATCATCAGAACAATAAGTCAAAGATAAATGAGGATTTGATCAATTAATATCAGATGCATGAAAGAAAATAATAGAAAAAGTTGTCTAATCTAAAAACCACGAGCCCTAAAATGCAATACTAAAATAATAATGTCTTACAAATGAGAATCTCTCTCTCTCTCTCTCTCTCTCTCTCTCTCTCTATATATATATATATATATATATATATTCTCGGGAATACAACACAAGAAACTCCTGAGTACTTCCCCACATTTCGTGGATGGTAAACGGGGTAAACCGTTCGGCCTGATTACGGGCCTAACCTGGTGAGGACATCAAGTGAGGCCCTAAACAGGCTCATGGTCAGAGATTCAACCCTGGAACCTCATTCGAACAAACAACGACACTCATCCACTTGAGCTAACCCACCAGACTTATATATATAATATTAATAAAAAGGTTATTATTATTCTTAATAGTAATAATACGTTAATAATAAAACATTATTATTGTTAAGAATCTTAAGAATCTTATTACTAATGTGTTATTAATATATTAATAAAATATTAAATCGTTATATTAACAATACATTAATCCATTAAAAGTAAAACGATAATAAAACACTAACCTAAAACATTATAAATACAATAAATAAGAAAATTTATTATAGATGTATTAATAATACAACAAGGGTTGTATGGCAACGCAGTCCCTGCCGAGTTAGTTGGGAAATATATGTTGAACAAGAAAACTTAATATAACTAAACACATATGTAATGAATAGTATTTGTCAAAAGATAATTCATATAATAAAGAAAAATAACATTATTGTTTATGCAAAGAGGCCCATGATAATAATAAAGTAAAAACATTTAGCATAAAACTTTGTAAAAATAAACAAAAAAGTAAAGTGTTCAATGTGAAGTAAAACTTAGTAAACAAGTGAAATATTCAATGGGGAGGTTAGTATATGCAGGAAACAATGTTGAGTGTTTGGAGTAAAAACGTTTAGCATAAAACTTTGTAAAAATAAGAAAAAATGTAAAGTGTTCAATGTAGAGTAAACTTAGCAGATAAGTGAAGTGTTCAATGGGGAGGTTAGAATATGCAGTGAACAATGTAAAATGTTTGGAGGTTAGGATGGGCGAGAACTAATGCAAAGTGTTTGCACGTTAGAATTACGGGAAGCAAACTGGGTAGAGTTCATGACACAATAGATGAATAGAGAAACTTAATATAACTAAATGAAAAGGTAAGATAACCTTGATGTTGACATTGAATGTTGCCCCAACAACCTGTAAAAGTTGATAATCAACAAAAATTAACACCAAAGACTTTTAATTTTTTAGATATCTCAATGCTTTTATGTACATACATATATTAAAAATAAGTATATAATGTGAACAAAATGCTTTTATGCATATGCTTAACTTAAAAAATATTGTTAAACATATATATCTTACATACATATATATCTTCGGCAAAGACATCTCGTCTGCACAGATATATCTTCCGCACCTTCGTACATGTATATCCCATACATAGCGAACACTTAGTCTAATTTGAACCCTTGTGTAGAAATTTCGTATCACTCATCCTCCCTTACTCCTACACTTCCAGTAGTTCCACAACACAGATTCTTACAAGTGATGTAATTTGTATGATAACCAAGTCATTTATGGCACGTTCATTTGCTAAGATTCCACCACTAACTCTCCATACTTAGTTGAATTTGTTTTAAGTAACAATGTTTATATAATAAATAAGTATATAAAGTGAACAAAATGC